>JSYX01000186.1:0-58185 GCA_000787465.1 Thermomucor indicae-seudaticae
GCTAACAACTACGGAAGGTAAAATAGAGATTTGATTCCCGATGCATTCGGTTTCCCTGACAGTGTTGTATCAGAATCGTGGCTTGCGGTATGATCTCCCAGTATAACCGCGAAAAACCAGAGGGCGTCTACAACCTCATGCAGGTGGTTGCCAAGCGTCTCCGCATGGAAGGCTTTATCGTGATGGATTGGCCTGAGGAGGAAGAGCAATTCCGCAAGGAAGTGACTCAATGGTTGTTGGAGGGCAAAATCAAGTACAGGGAAACTGTTGTTCATGGTATCGAAAAGACCCCCGAAGCTTTGGTTGACGTCTTGCACGGTCGAAACTTTGGCAAGCAGGTCGTCAAGATTGCTGATCTGTAAACATAAACGGAACTTCACACCAACTCGCTTTTATTCGTTGTTGTATTTTTCTTTTTATTTGTGCACCGTTTCTTTTTGTAAAATAAAGCGGATCCAGCGCTGAGCTGCTGTTTGTTTGCATGATTTATGCATGCCTTGTAACTGGTTCCGCCGATGAATATATGCATAATGAGCTATACTACCGTAACAATGTTGGATTTAACGGACCAGTTGAAAGTATTTTCATGAATAATTACACTTTCATGAATGATTACGGGCTGCAAAATGCAGAATGGAAGAACAGAGAGTGCAAATAGTATTTTTTGCAAATTTGCCAAACCCGGGTGCTCTTGTCCAATCATTTTGTTTCTCCGATTTTGCAATTCTCTTTTTAACGAAATTGTTAAATACCCCTGACATGTATGCTGTCTTTTTGAATCCTGCGCGGATGCACCGTTGCGCCAGAGCTGTGGTGCAGCAGCTGTTTTCCCAAGAGGTGAGAAAACTCCGACCGCCCAGATTTGCACTTTGGACCAGAGATACCCTTTCCCAGCAGCAAACAAATCCCCCTTCCCTCCTTTCTCTGTTTTCCTCTTCCTTTTCAGTTTTTTGTCTGTCCAAAGCAGCACTTTACGCAATGTCTGACTCTGAAGACGATATCCCACTTGCGCAACGCGCCAAGTCTGTGACTACAGCGAGTAAGACACATGCCTTTTACGATTTCATGTCCGCAATCGCAACCGATAATTTCTCACCTTCACCACTTAGCATTGCTGAATGAAGATCATGCGCCTGTACCGATTAAGGACGAAACGCCTGATCCGGCCAAAGCGCTTACCAAAAGTACCATTGAAGACGAAGACGAAGCAGAGAGTGACGACGAAATGCCTTTATCCCAACGTCGCAAGGACAAGGGAGGAAAACGGGATGGTACTGCCATTAAATCAGAGAGTGACGAAGAAGACGACATTCCTCTGGTAAGGCCTTGCATGTATACGTGTCTTTGCATGGTAGCGATTGATTGCTCATCGTTATATCTTTTGGCAACGACAGTCAAAGAGACGCAAGAAGTCCCCTACTCAAAAAGAGGTAAAGGACCTCCTCTCCAGTCCAATCGCCTTTATAATATCAATGAGTTAACAATTTCACTTTATTCCAGGCTGCTACTACTACTACTACTACTACTGATACTGTCAAAGTAAAGTCAGAGCCTGACACTAAAGAAATGAAGAAAGCCAAGCGTGCTCGTGCTTTATCTGAAGATGAAGATGACAACAAACCACTATCCAAGCGGGGCAAGAAGGCGACAGAAAAGCCAGAAGCACCCAAAAAGAAGACTAGAACAAAGAAGGAAGAAGAGAAGGAAGAAGAAATCTACAAGTGGTGGGAAGAACAAGCCGAGAAAGATGACGATTCCATCAAATGGACCACTTTGGAGCATAACGGTGTACTGTTCCCACCCGAATATGTCCCGCATGGTGTCCAGATGAAGTACGATGGTAAGCCCATCACTCTGACGCCTGAGGCAGAAGAAGTCGCCAGTTTCTTCGCTGCCCTTTTGGAGACCGATCATGCAAAGAATCCTACGTTTCAGAAGAACTTCTTCCGCGACTGGCAGGAGGTTTTGAAGAAAGATCCACGCGTAAGTAGTAAGCCATTCATTTTGCAACTGGGATTGCCGAACTGACTTCCCGTAGAATCCCAAAATCACTGATTTTGAGAAATGCGATTTCCGCCCAATTTGGGAAAAGTTTGAAGCCGATAAAGAGAAGAAAAAGCAGCTCTCGAAAGAAGAGAAACGGGTGTGTCTCGCTTTCTTTGTTAGATCTACAGTCAATGCTAACTTTTAAATGCTACACAGAGACTCAAGGAGGAGAAGGCAAAGCTTGAAGAGCCATATCTGTACGCATATGTTGATGGCCGAAAGGAGAAAGTTGGTAACTTTAGAATCGAACCACCAGATCTTTTCCGAGGCCGTGGCGATCATCCAAAAACAGGCACATTGAAGGTAACGAATTAATTGCACTGCCGCAGAGAAAAGGGCGCATTGATCCTTACGGTCTATGTAGCAACGGGTGAGACCAGAACAGGTGACCCTCAACCTGTCAGAGAACGCAAAGATCCCTCCTGCGCCTCCTGGACACAAGTGGGGTGGCATTGTTCACGACCATACTGCGACATGGTTGGCAACTTGGAAAGAAAACGTAAATGGAACTAATAAATATGTGTTCTTGGCACACTCTTCTGCATGGAAAGGACAGAGTGACATGCAGAAGTTTGATAAGGCCCGAAAACTTAAGGTGAGTATCCAATAGTTTCGCTCAGAATCGATAGGCGAAAAAACTAACCAGTAACCCGCAGAAATATGTCGGCGAAATCCGCAAAAAGTATTCAAAAGAACTGAAGGATAAATCGACCGAAGTTCGTCAACGCGCCACAGCCATGTACTTGATTGACAGATTGGCTCTCAGAGCTGGTAACGAAAAAGGTGATGATGAAGCTGACACTGTGGGTTGTTGCTCGTTACGCTATGAACACATTGAGCTCGAGCCACCAAATACCTTGCATTTCGACTTTCTGGGTAAAGACTCCATTCGTTACCAGAATTCGGTTCAAGTGGATCCGCAAGTATACAAGAACATCAAGATCTTTAAGGAGCAAGTGGGACCCGGTAACATGATTTTTGACCGTCTAACGGTAAGTTTTATTGGTTGAGATGTATTCGACCTGCACTCAAGCCGACAAATTACGATCGATAGACTACGGGTCTCAATAAACACTTGAACAGCTGCATGGAAGGCTTATCCGCCAAAGTATTCCGTACATATAACGCATCCCACACATTCCAGGAGCAGCTCGATAAGCTCACCAAAAAGGATGAATCCATCCATGACAAGATGCTTTCCTTTAATCGTGCTAACCGTGACGTGGCTATACTATGTAACCATCAAAGGAGCGCCCCAAAGACACACGGGCAGCAGATGGAACGCATCCAAGATAAGATTCGAGCATTCAAATACCAGAGGATGAGGATCAGAAAGCAGATCTTTGAGCTGGATCCTACTTTGAAGAAGAAGCCAGAGTTGGCTGAGGACGAATCTGACATTGACGAGGAATGGATTGTAAAGCATGAAGCCGATCTGGTCGCCAAAGAACGTGAACGTGTCAAGAACAAGTTTGCGAAACAGAATGAAAAGCTGAAAGCAGAGAACAAGCCTGAAATGCCAGAATCTGAACTCGAAGAAAAACTAAAGGCTGTGGATGAGATGGAAGCGCGGCTAAAGAAGGAACGCAAGACGGGCCGCGTTGAGCCTAAAGCAAATGCTACGGTTGAAAAGTTGATGAACAATTTGGAGAAGCTGGATCAGCGTATCGCTGCCACCAAGATTCAGGCGACGGACAAGGTAAAAGGAAAAGAAGAACCATTCGTTAAAGATGTGGTGCTGATTATTTCGCGGTATATCTAGGAAGAAAACAAGGAAATTGCCTTGAGTACTTCCAAAATGAACTATATCGATCCACGCATCACAGTCGCTTGGTGCAAAAAGTATGATGTGCCCATTGAGAAAGTGTTTAACAAGACACTTCAAGAAAAGTTCAGGTGGGCACAGAATGTGGATGCTGACTGGGTACGTCTTTCCCCCAGCCTTGTTTTGTTTGCAGCGATTGAAACTCACATTTATTTCCTTTAGAGATTTTAAATAGACACATCACTTCTCTTTTTGTGAGCCTCTTTTTACACGCATATTTTGGGATTGTCCCCATACCCTACATATCAAACATTCATTTCTGTTCGAAGATGGACACAACGGGCCGCCATCTTTTGTTCATTTCTCTTTTTCCTTCATAGCAATCAATAAAGTTTGGGAAATCATTCAATTTCATACAATTCGCAATACGCTGGATTCACATACTGTAGCTGAAAACAAAGACATATCTTTTGAAAAAGTGAACAAAGTACACAAGATGCGATACATAATTATTACATCCAGCCATGAGAAGCATTCCATGGTTGTTGTGGCAGCGTGCTACTAGTATCATTTGCAGACGTGGTTGAATGTGCATTATGTTGTTGTGGCAATAAGTAAGCTGTCCAATCATCTAACTCGATACTGCTAGGCATTCCCCAGAACGGATTATCTGGGCGATTTCTAAACTGAGTTGCTTCATTCTGAACAGGTAAAGCTTGCTGCTGCTGCTGTTGGTGTTGTTGCAACGCCTGAACTTGTTGTTCTTGAAATATCCCTGACATGGCAAAACCAAGGTCAGGTATCCCAAACAGCATAGACTCAGCAGAGTACAGTGGCATCATCAGACTGCCTCCTTGATTGTTATTGTCCTGTTGCTGATTAGTAGCGAGGACTTGAAGTTCTTCCACCGTCGGAAACATGGGCTCTGTATACAATCCAAACTGTCGAAGTGAATGCATATCCTCTTGCGTTAGGGATTCTGTTCCCGACACAATGTATCAGTTAGTACCGTCTAAGTCTCATAAAGGGCCGTGAACTTACGTTGGGCATCTACAGGTGCTACAGGAGGAGCACTTGACGTAGGCTGTGCAAGCCGTTGCTCTTGTTCTATGCAAGGATATAAACCATTGATCCAGTCACCATTTAGAATCGACGACGGTGTTGAACCTCCACTACTACAGCTTTTTCGCTCAGTGCCTGGTTCTACAGACGGCACCGTCGATATAACAGGCTGAGGCAGCGGCTGCGGTGACACGGACTTTGGTACTAGGCTGCCACGTCCAACATCTGACGTTTTGCCTGACATAAAACCTTCGCTGCTCTGGTTCGCGGATTGTTGCTTCTTTTTCCGTTTCGACTTCCTTTCTTTCATTTCCGTGTCGCTATCCTCTGCATGGTGAACAGAGATGTTCCGCGTATCCATCAGCTGTTTAATGACCGCATAGAGTTTAGCCGCTCCCTCTGAAAGTCTGGATAATCGCTGAATAACTGTCATGGCTTTTGTCAGATTGGCTTTAGCCACGTCGGCAACGATATTGTCTTCGCTTGCGGCGTTGTAGATGTGAATCAAGGCCGCTGTGAAAATGGGGTATATCGCGAACCTCCAAGAGACCACCAGGAAATCTCGATAATGCATTTTTTCTGCAACATCAACACATCGAGTGGCAGCATTTGTACATATCGTAAGCGACGAAAATGATAACCGCGTTCGAGGACCATCATCTTTGTTGTTTTCAATGAACGGACGGTGTAGAAGTATCAGCAGCGTACAGTATGATAAATATATCAGCCCTGGGGCGTCATTAGTACATGGATTGAACTCTCTAGCTGTGAAGCTATAGCTCATTCCTACCTGACATGGATAACAGTGGGGTTTGTCCTCTACTGTCCAGGCGTCTCGCATTTGCTGATGATATCTGCAGTGACGGTGGTAGATTTGCACGCCACTCTGATAAAGACTTGTCCAAGTAAGAAACAATCGCGTCACTGCCGCGTCGGGCACTGAGCCGCTTTGCAGTCGGGGTATAGAGGCCTTGTAATATCCGTCCCAGGATTTCGGATAGTTTCACAAGCTGCAGAAATGGCTGATACAGCGGAATCTTTTCTCCTTTGGCTTTTTGCGCCGCATTCATGTCTAAAGACGGAAACCGTAGCAGATCGTCATCAGCCACACTACTTGATGGAGGCAAATCCATGACTTCTTCCCAGGTACCAAATTCGCTGGGATAGCTTTCATCGCAATCCTGTTGCGTATCAGTTGTCAGCCTATCATTATCCACTAATACGCATAGAGTTAAGTAATTACTTCGTCAAAGATCGTCTGTGGCCGGCCTGTCGCGGCTGACGTCCATCTGTCCATGATGTACACTGCCCACCAGACTCGCCGGCGGGTCTCTTTCTCACTTTCCGGAATATCCCAATCGGCACTCGAACGATGCAACCCTAGATCCTGTGCCTGTCATTGACACACTATCAGTGCCGTTTTCCCTCTGTAGCAAGCTCCCGCCGCGCTTACCGTCCTCGTTGCCTGATTACCAGATTCAGAGCGTTAGCATATCCCACAAGCAAAGGACCTTGGGTACCAACAAAACTCACAGCAGAACTCAGCAGCCAGCTGCTGGCTAGTTTCGCATCTAGACTAGCACGGTGGGATTGAGCAATAACGAGGGCTTGTATCGTAGATACAGATGGCGCATATTTGCCTTTTATGTAACATAAAAGTCTTTCAAACAGGTTTTCCGAGTATCCATCTCCAAAATCCCATTGTTCTGTTTCCGTAGGAAACACTTTATCACCGAACAGCTTGCATGTTTCAATGTACCGCACGGCGGCTCCATATATAGCATTCAATAACGGTGCAGAAGGATAGTCGCCCAATTCACGTCGATACTGCTTCAGAAACAAAACCTTGTTTATCACAGGCAACCCTGGATGAATATATGCAAAATACCTAACGCAAAGCAATTGAGATCCGGTTGACTCACTTCACGCATTCTTGTTACTTACACTTTCATCAGCTTGTCGCTAGTTGCTCGATCCAAGCCTGAGACTTTGTAGATCCAGTCATTGATGGTGTTAATTGTTTCTCCTGGCTTAAGTATGCCAAGTGACCGCAGTAAATGCTGATTCGGGTATTTTTCTTCTTCTTGATCTTGTTCTTTATACACTACCAAACTCTGGCCGAATTTTCGCACTCTGAATCCTATCCGGCTTGCTACCTTAGCGTCTTCAAAGTTGATTTTCTGTGCTAGAAATGGCAAAGGGCTCATGTCACCAACGTATCGGGCTGTTGAATCGGTAATAAGACATGTTCCATCCAAAGCACGTGACTCATCGTCGGCTTGCATTGCTACTGTGTTACGTTCGGTCTCGGCGCCGGTCGTGGTCGTGTTTGGCGATTCATGTTGTTTTGTAGTACTACCCTTGTCCTGGTCGATTGAATCCTTGGCATGTTCAGGCTCCTCATCAGCTAGTCCAGACAGAATCTTTTCCATACGTTTCAAACGATTCTCGAGAACTTCAATGTACCTAACAACGCGGATCAATCATGTCGTCCCAGCAACTCATTATATGCAACCACGATTTACCCTTTTGGCGGGCCGCGTTTCTTGGCGCTTCTTGAAAAGAAAGGAATCAACACATGAAGGAACAACTTTTGATTTTTGGATCAATTACCTGTCGTTGAATGTACATTCTATATTTGCTGCTTGGCAGTTTTTGCATTTTTCCCCTGCACTTCTTGTTTCGCACCTGACCTTTTTGCGTCGACAGGAATCACTATCAAACATTGGTAGATCTATCAGCTTCCACGCCGCCCTCTTTGAGTTACTCTACGGTCTCGTACCATGCCCTGCTGATGCGCGTACGTTTTGTCTCCTGCCCCGTACTCTCGGTTGCCGGAGGCGGTCGTGGAGGAAAAGCCATTGGCATCTGTGGATAAATGGGTATTGGATAATATGGCATGGGTTGAGTCGATGCAGCCGGTTGAATCGAGAGCGGTGCGTACGGTGGACGTGCCGACAATGGTCGTAATGAGGAAGAGACGACTGGATCGGACTGACCGGGTGCATGAGGCGTTGACTGGGTCTGCTGCGGATTCTCGCTAGGACTTGGTGTGCTGCCTTTATTTTGTTCGGGCCGTTGCCGAGATGCTGACATGTCAGTTCAATATAGAAATTATGTAGTTGCGATTAACGATCGTTGAAAGCGGAAAAACCGATTTTCTCTTTTCCGCTTGCAAATTTGGTAAGTTGTCGTATTACCCGGGACAGCAGTCCATAGAAACTTGAGTCAAATCTGTCCCGATTGTCAAAAAAAGATTTGTGTCAGTAATCCCATTTAGGTTTCTCCTTTTGGTATTAGCTCCAATCTTCACCGTGCTAGGGGCTATTGATTTCGATAGATGCATTACTTTTTGGAAAGCCAATAAATGAAAAGTGTCGGGATCGGCCGATTTTGGCTAAATTCAAATTCTTTGGCTTTTTGGCTCTCCATGGACCCCAAAGATGTTGTGACACAGTTGAAGAAAAAAGGCACATTTGACGAATTACGCAAACGTTTACTTGCTGATTTCCAGGCACAGGTGACCGACCACCACCGCACTGAGTCTCTAAAGAAACCGTAATTCACTGACGATCTTCTGCAAGCAGCCCATCGGTCAACGATTTCGAAAAGATCTCAATGAGTTCATGGAGAACTTAGTGAAGAATGATCCGTCATTGCTGGAAAAGGAACGTTCCGTATTTCATTCAATCGTCTACGAAGAGTTAGAAAAGTAAGACGGCAACCGTCACGAAAAAAAGGCCTGTTTCTTTATGGGGCTGACGCGCGTCCATCAGAACTGGCATATACGAATCGTTGCGGAAAGAAGTTTTAGATACACTATTGCAATCGAACGATTACCGGTCTCGTATAGCCAAGGAAATCAGCGTGATCGTTGAGGGTTCGCAAGAGAATAAGGGAAACGATAGACGAACGGACCGTGTCTGACTCTGAGTGCGCCCTGTGGGTGATGCGTCCGAAGATCTCTCTGACTGATGAGACCGTACGTATGTCAGCATGCCAAAGAAGAACCTTACGATTCAAAGAGAACGAACTTCTAGAAAGTAATGTCACTTTGGTTCTTGCAACAGGCGGCTGTACACGTCACTACGATATATAACACCCAACTTGTTGACTTCCGACTTACTGATATAACAGCAACAATCGCTACTAAGTACAATGTAATCGAATAACAATAATAATTATTACTACATACAAGGGCTGCAGCTGCAGAACCAGAGTGTTCCAAGTCAAATAGGTATTACAGGTTATACAGGCGTTAAGCCTCAGTCTTTTCTCCCACTTCAATGTCTGTGCGACCAGCGTACTTGCGTTCAACAACTTGTTTGATGACATCAGCTTCTTCACCACCAAACAGAATCTCCATTTCTTCAAGAGTCTTTCCTTTGGTTTCTGTACGAGAGTACTTGTAAGCACGGCCAACCGGCTTTGGAGAGCGTAAAGCAGTAGTGAAGGTCTTACCAGGGTAAAACAAGTAGATGATAATGAAGCAAACGGCGTTGGTGGCAAAGAAAAACATGTACGTTCCGTATGCGATGTTCTCCAACATGACTGGAGTGATTTCTCCAATAACAAAGTTCATGAGATAATTGATACCGGTAGACACTATATAAGATATAGTCAGAAACTATCCTCTAAAATACGAAAAGTGACCACGTACTTGAGGTACCCTTGGCACGCGCGCGCATAGGGAAGATCTCAGCTGGGTAGATCCAGCCAATAGGGCCCCAAGAAGTCGAGAAGGAAGCGCTAAAGAGAAACATCATGGCAACAGCACCATATTGAGCTTGCGTGTTATTCGGGCCGTTTTCCACGTAGGGATATGCTGAAGAGTGAATGTCAAACACAAATCCGCATCTGTTGATATTTCCTTATTCAATTACCTTTCAACAAAGAACCAGCAATCAACATGGAGATGCCCATGCCAGCACCGCCAGCTAGTAAGGTATTGCGACGACCCCATTTATCGATGAAGAGGAGGGCGGGCACCGTAAAGATAACGCAGAGAATGCCATTGACGCCGGTCGCCAACAGCGACGACAGTGTGCTTGTCATGCCAGCCGATTCAAAAATGAAGGGTGCGTAATAGAGCACGGCATTGATACCCGTCCACTGCTGCATGCACTGAATACCGGCGGCCAAGAAGACGCGTTTGCGTGTCGATGGTTGACGAAAGATCTCGACATACGATTTGACGGCTTTCTCTTTTTCGAATTGAACCTGTGCCATAATTTCGTCGTATTCTTGTCTGACGTAGGGATCGTCCTTGTTGCCTTCAGCATGAAGGTCGGCCAGAGTTTGAAGAGCTATTACACTAGCAAGTGAGTAAAACAGGAGAAGTGTGTGCTTCTGTGAAAAATTGGCTTTACCTTCATCGTAACGTTCCTTGCTGCACAGCCAACGAGGGGAGTAGGGTAGAATAAAGCATCCAAGGAATCTGGGATGATGTAAGCCTTTTATAAACGTGTTTATCACCGGTAATGTTATGCACTTACAATAAAACACTAGGAGCCAGTTGGATACCTAGCGGTACACGCCATGAAGCATCGCTGTCGATGCTGGATATTGAGAGTTAGAACTGCTATCAAGTACAAACGTAAAGAAAATTTGTCTTACTAGGCACAGCCGTAGCCGACCCAGAAGGCGACCATAATGCTATTATAAGAAGACGTTAAGTTATTTTTCTTCCTCTGTCATGACGGGAGATGCTTACCCGAAAACGATGCTAAACTGCTGGAAAGTGATGGCCCGGCCACGGAGGTGAGCAGGACTGAGCTCACTTTGATAGACAGTAACATTCATACTGTATGTGCCAATGGCAATACCTTGAAAGAAGCGGCCTGCCATCAAAAGCTTTTAGACACTCGGTCAGTTCCCAAGAAGTCTCCCAGATCACATATGATCTCAGTAAGACAACTTACGTGGACATTGCTTGCACCCGTTTGCATGCTTGTGCCGAACCAAAACACGACACTAGCCACCATGATACTGCGTTTACGACCGATACGTTCCGATAGTGGACCACTCAGGAAACCACCCACAAAGGCGCCCAATAGATAGATACTCGTAATAAAACCTCGCCAGACGGCATCTGGGTTATTGAAATAAGCTTTCCAATGAGGCATCACCAGGATGGCACTCATGACGCCTTGGTCATAACCAAACAGGAAGCCGCCGATAGCTTTTACGTAGGAAAGGTTGGATGAGAAATGTGGGGTATATCATGGTCGCTTATACTACTTACAAGCAAAGCAGACGGCAAAGAATACTTTCCAGCTTGTTTTTGGTTTAGGTGAATCAGGTACCATGGAGAATGAGAAGGAGAAAGAGTGGGAGATCTTCTCGAGCCTCGTTTTTTCTCACATCCACCTTATATACCCCACTCACCTATCTATTACTTACTGCGCGGAAGTTGCCTGCTCGAAACGGATATTCTCCGATTCGCCAGGTTTCCCCCGCTTTCCTTGGACATTTTTCTCCATCAATCTGGGGTAAAATGTACAACTTCTTTACACCCGCGACTCTTGTACTCCCTTGATCATGCAGATGGAAAGACGCTGTATGAAGAGCGGTGGGTATGACAATCTTTTCATTCTGACCTTTTCCTCATATTTTGTGCGTGTGTGTGGGAAAACGACAAGCTTTAACTTTTTTTCCATTTCTAATACGATGACATTTCCTTGTTCTGGCCCTTCTTACCAATCCATCGATGACGAGAACGGCCCAATCGGGAATTTCTTCTTGGAGATATTTCCAAAAGTGGAATTTACCCGGATACTTGGGAAGGACCTCTCCACACTTTTGTTGGTATGTTTCCCGCTTGCGCGGTAATAAGGGGCCATTGAACAGGTATCTCTACGGGACACAAGTTATATCATGGATATATAAAAATGGTATTTCCAAGGGCTTAGCATTTGGTGCAGGGCCTGGTTTGTCAGCAACAACGGCGAAGGTGGGATTGTTTATTTTTTGCGCAGAGCTTACATGAAAACAATGAGACCTGCCCTTGTTTGTGATTCGCTTCGAATTTTTGATGAGGTTGAAAGCAAAAGTGGAAAGGGAGAAAAATGTACAGGAAGCAGAAGAGGTGTATATATACAAATTTACCGGGATAGGAAAGAAGATCTGGTAGTCATAAAGGTCGACACAGTGTCATTGAGCAAGGTTGCAAATGAGCATAGTTCATTGGAACAGTCTGAACGCGTGTATTGGCGACAGACAATGGCTCGTAACAAGTCCAGGAATATCGTCAGTTGAAACTCTACTTCTTCTATCCATAATCGCCACTTATAATATTCCCATGCTGATAATGTCGTGGTGGTTGTTGTTGTTGTTGTCTTGTCTGCATTATTATCACTACCACTACTATTACTATTTGATGATGATGATGATGATCGCTGCAGAGTATCAAGGGTTTCTGTCGGCGGTTCTGTGCTGGATAGGAAAAAGGTGACGATGCGTTGTCGAGTTAAGGTATGTAAGTCTCTGGGCGTCATGAGATCTGTCTGGGCCAAGGTACCAATGAATTGCACCAAGATACGAAAGCCTTGCCGCAGCGCGAGTGTTGGTTGTTTTAAAAGTTTAGCGGATTGTTGATTATTGTTGTAGTTGTGTCGTTGCAATTGTCGTCGATGTTGCTGATGATACACACGAGCCAATCTGTCCAATCGTCTGCCAACGTGAGCAAGCAAGAGTCGGTGAAGAATGGATGCTGCAGGGTCGGCGTCGAAAACGACGGTCAATGTCGGATAAAGCGTCACGAGCAAATCTGTCAGTAAGCGACCTTTCCGCGTCGTCACATAGTTGCATTTTTTGCTGCTGCTGCTACTGCTAGTGGTGCTGCTAAGCATGGTTGAAATATCATCGCTGTCGTCTGGGTTGGGCAAAGGTTCCATGGTTGTGTCCATAAAGACATGATCGAGTACGATACCCAGTGTCTTGTCGAGAAAAAAGTCCAGGCAAGGTGCCCAGTTTTGTTGAGGCGTACGGTCATAGATTTCCACTGCAAGTCGGTTTGCCACTGACTGTAGGATACAACGATAATTGATTTCGTCGTCATCATCCTCGCAGCAGTGTCGACAAATAAAGGCGATGCCAGAATGGATCAAGTGGTTAAACGACGAGTTTGAGCGCTGCTGTTCCAAGTCAATGTTGTACTTGTGCCAGATAAGCTCCTGAGCCATCTTTTGGCAGGGCCGTGAGCAGGTGCCCAAATACCATAAATCGGCAAAGCTCAAGTACTCGGATATTCTCAGCAAGAGTTCCAGTGGAAGATCGTATACCGACCTTGAGAATTCCTTCATCTTTTTATTGACAAGAGGAAGAGAGAGAGAAAAAGAGAGACACGAAATAGGAGAGAGAAAATGATCGTTAGGAAAAAGAGAGGTCGAGGCATTGTTTTTGGAACACCGGCGCTAAACTGCAATAGGCAGGCTAAATGGGTCCAGAACGCTGAGCCCAAACAGACGCTTCCCACATTCTCGACCCTTTGATTTTGTTTACAGACCATAATCTGGAATATGAGACACGACTGGAAGGTCTCCGCTTTTCTTTATCTCTGCAAAAGTCTGATGCGTTAGTTAACATTACTGACATTGACAATCGTGCTGTGCTCAAACAACACTTTATGAGACGGATAAGAATAGCATACAAGACAATACGCCCATTGAATCCAACTGAATGCAGGTTACACATTGGCTCAGTTTGATCCCGACCACACATTGAAGCAAGCATGCATTGTGCATTACGACAGCAAAACGTGTTTTCTGAGACCACTCTGACAGGATCTGGAATCAAGACTCTGGGCGGTTTTCCATGCCCTGGGATCCATCTTCCATATCAGTAATTCCTTTGGAACAACCAATCCAAAGATCACAATCGCGATTACCCTTTACTTAGATCTGTTGTTTCGTCTTAAACACGAGATCCACATTACGCGGTTGCAGCGGTCCTTTTGTCAGAATGACAAGGCTATATCCGGGTTCTCATGTCCCAAAGCGGTCCTCCTTGGGGGCCTAGAACGAATCGCTTACGTTATGACCGCACGTTACTATGCGCCGCAAAGTTGCGCGTGGGCTGTAACAGTATGCGCGTTCAGTTAAAGATCGCTATCTATGCTGCATTATTCTTCATGTATCATATGCAATGAGCACGGTATTAAAGATAGAAATTCGATTAGGACACTCGGTATGCAGTGTAATGATCTTCGCTGCGTCATTCATATGTATCACGCCGCCCAAGAAGTCATCCATGCCGAAAGCGTATGTTCTGGACCTCTTGTGATACACATTGCCGCAGGCAAGTTCTGATAGAATAACCACTCTATCCTGACGCTGCTTGAAAGGCTTCTGCTGTTGTATAACACGCTTTTCGAGTTTGGTATCTCCTGTTAATGCCTGCGTGATGGCAAAGTTTTGCAATGTTTCGAAAGCCGACCGGTTTGCCATGCTAATGAAACAGTGTTCCACAATCCAACCACATCATAATCCAATGATAAGAGCAACATTCATTGACGGCTCCAATTTGAAACTGTTGAAATCTTGCGGTGACCACGGCAGATGACCCTTGCAGATGAGGTTCGGGGTTCTGAGCTGAATGCATCAGCTAGCTCTCTCTCTGTCTTTTCTTTTTCTGTTTCCCTTTTCTTGTTTTTCATGTTTGCCAACGTAGAACCAATTATCAATGTGGAACTACCTCCAGCCATTGTGATACCGGGAGGCTATCTATTACTGGCTCATGCACTTTTGCTGTGTGTCGATTACCTGGCTATCCGCTACGAGCACCGTCTGTTTCTTGGCCCAACATGCTTACGTCTGATACTGGCCCTTGTCCACGTTGCGATGCCGCTCGTCTTTGCCTGTGAACACTTTGCACTCAACACTGCATTGATTGGTGCTCCTTGGTTCGTGGCGTCGTATGCTGTCCATTTCGCCAGCCAACCGTATCATACATTAGAAACCTGGGCTCGTAACATGGTGCGTGCCTTGTTAGCGATCCAAGATAACGTCGATGACCATCCTGTGTTTTATGTGCGCCTTCAGGGCCTTGCCAAGGTGTGCCGTGGACTGTTTAAATGGGTCATGATGAAAAGCGTGATCGATCGATGGTTGCTTCCGGCTGATTTTGATATACAACTCCTCCAATTGCCCTATTTTAGCTATAAGAGCTGTTGGCTGACTATCTGTGTCGGCCTGAAAGCGTACCTGATGCTTGGAGTGGTGGATATTGTGTTGGGAGTGCAACAGTTCCTTTTGGGTGTT
Organism: Thermomucor indicae-seudaticae; assembly: GCA_000787465.1. NCBI lineage: Eukaryota > Fungi > Mucoromycota > Mucoromycetes > Mucorales > Lichtheimiaceae > Thermomucor > Thermomucor indicae-seudaticae. Next base: position 15,133 of record JSYX01000186.1, read on the forward strand.
CCCCTGATGGATCTCTTTGATTCTCCGATACTGGCCCACAGGTAACGATGGAAAGAAAGGAGAAATACCGTTGGTGGCATATAGACTCATTTATCTTTAATATTAGCCCACGCGATTTTTGGAGGTAAGTAAATTTGTAAGATAAAGATAGGGGGGACGGATCCACTCATAAGGAAATGTAGCCGTCGATGGAACCGTATTGTGCACAAGTTATTTCACCAGCAATTCTTTCAGACTCCCAGCAGCCGAACGGTCGCACGAGGCTTGTTCGTCTTTCTGATCAGCGGCATCTTCCATGAGTTGATGATGACGGCATTTGCGCGCCGAATGACATTGGAACAAGTCCTGTTTTTTATGCTGCATGGATGCGTGGTATGGGCCGAAGTACAATTGCGCAGAAAGCGTCCGGTGGCAGGATGGTATCGCGTTGGTTGTATATTGGGCCATCTCATGTTTCTGACTTTGACGGGTCGTCTGTTTCTTGCACCCTATGTGCGTTGCGAATTAATAAAACGACACGTATTGACTACAGGCTGAAAGAAACAGGCTCGTGTAGGTGTATGTATACGGGTAAAAGAGAGTAGAACTATTTATGTTGTCCGAGAAATATATCTTTTACGGTTGGCTTCTTTGCACTGTAAGCACTGAGGTCTTCCCTTAGTTTGAAGGTTTGCGTGAAGCCCGTCCTATTCATTGATATAGAGTCTATGCATTTTTAGGAATCGTCGCATCTGAGACGCTCCCGATAACCTAAGGCTATGTGGCAACCAAACCACCCCGAAATGAAAGAATAGACATTCACAACTGCCGGACAGGCGATTTTATTACTGCGCAAGCGCGTTTTCTGAGGATAAAATAGGTTGCAATCTTGGACTACTTTGAACAATACACGGTGCGGAGGTGTAGCACCGGAACATAAGACCGGAATACACAGATGAGACATCAAAGAGTGTAATAAAAAGGGTGCATAAAAACAAGGACTCAGTACCCGCGCGATATAGCGATAATCTATTTGATAAATCGATATTTTCCAGATACCGATCGACTTCTGCAATCCGTATTTGCTTTTCCGAGGCACATGTCCACTAGATATAACGATTACATATTTTTCGTCACGGACCCTTTGGATATATCGTGCGGGTACTGTAATCGTTCTTTTTGTTATTGAAATATTCGTTCAACTCCTGGTCGTAGGGTTCCTTATCGAGCCTATCTAATCGAGTATTGCAAACTCGAGCGCGCCTCGCAAGTCAGACATTCGAAGAATATCATCCAGAGCATCCTGTATCGACTGTCTCTCGCATTCGGGAATGAGCTGAGCGACCGCTTGGCGCGGCTGTACACTTCAAAGTCGTACGTCACTTCCATTTCTTGCACGATCCAAGCTTTCAATGCAGTATCGCAGCCTTTTGCGAAATCGGAACGAGTGACGCTCCTGCTCCCATTCGTCCTGAGTGTTTTGCCCGGACTTGATCCATATCCTTTCTCCAAGATGACTCTTCTCAAGCGAGCGGACAGAAGGCTTCATGGCATGCACAGAGAGGATTGAACCAAGCACATACAATCTGAGCAGTTCGAGAAGAGGCTGATTTGCCACAGCCCCTTGTGCACATGCGCATGGGCATTTGAACTAAGTCGGCCAAAAAATCGACTTTTACCAACATCATCAGCAGCTCATTCCAAATCGCAAACGAGAAAGAACCCACGGTAACCCGGCAGCAACTAAGACTTCCCCCCATCCATGAATCCAAAGCACAGGGATGGCTAGATGCAGATATGCAAACTGATGGACGGTCTGACAAGCAGACAACTGTAAAGATATATAAGAAATGTATGCCTTAACATAACTAGCTTATGTGTGCAGAGCAAGCATTGCGTGATACAAGTATCCGACGAGCAAAGTACACACATTCTACCATTCAGCAAGAAATCATCTCGTTTTACTATAGATGCACCGTTATAAGGAAGGACTGGCCATTGGTGCACCTTATCCTAAATTGTCATCCAAATGCAGTGTCGCTTATTTGCACGTCAGGTTACCTCTTAATATTTTCGTTCCTGCACCCAACCAGCTGATATGTGGATCCAATGCAGCGAGTCAGGTCACCGTGTTTTATCATTCTGTCAAGCTGGTAGGCGGAATTGTGGGAGACAGCGGGCTGTTACCGTCCTTATTTTGGTATATTCCATTGGGGATCAATGATTTGATCGTTCGTTATGGCGTACTCGCGACCTTGTGAATAGCTAGACAAGGATCTTTTTAATCTTTTGATTAAGCTACCTTGGATGCTCAAACAACTGATTACGACGTGTGGGGACCCGGATCGCTTAAGTGGCAGGACAGCGAACAACTGCTTGTACAGCTGTATCGTTCCCGCTTGAAATTGACGTCCTGATTGGACCCTGCCAAGAGATCAGTTATCACCGACGGTCGTAAGTGCTCAAGGGTTTGTGGTTACACTGCTCGTGGTGGCGCGTACCGAGTTTATGGATCCGATGAGGCAAGGAGCTCCGGTAGCATTTATGCGCTCGCATCGGCATTGCAGCTCCAAACGCCCTTACCCCCGTGTGGCGGAACAGAGGCAAAAGCGGCATATTCGATGGAAATCATAGTCCATGAACTGGACAATGCAATGATGAGCCCGTGATATCAGCATTTAAGAGGCCCCTTTTTCGGTTGATCAGAATATCATTGATCAATGGATCATGCATTTTTATGCAAGAAGGAAATTTATTAATAACTGGTAGATCGGGGGGCATATGGAAGAAACGAGAGGGTATTCTGCATAATGACGGGCTTTTGTATGTACAACAGCAGCCAAAAACGTTTTCCTTTTTGCCGTCAACGAAAGAGAAAAAAATAGGACATAGATAGAATTCCCGTACGAATCATAAGATCGTTATGCTAAAGAGGAGAAACTCTGTATAGAGTGAGAGAGAGAGTGTGTGTGTATGTGTGCGTGTGTGCGTGTGTGTGTGTGTACGTGTGCGTGTGTGTAAGGAAGCGTTTTTGGGAAATATGTACAGAGGGTTTTAGAGATCCAGCTCCAGAATGCTGAGAGATTCACTGTGCTCTTGAACGAATTGACATACTTCGTCCAATCTGACAAAGAGATCATACTGATGTATCCTGTGAGTTTCTTTGCAAAGGGCATCGTTATCGTTATCAATACTTTACCCTGATGACACCTAGAAAGCTTCTTTCCATGATGGTCAAGTCTTGTGGACTGTAAACCGGGGCAACAAACTTGTAGATTCTGCGAGCAACCGAATTCGAGTCTTCCAAAAACTTGGACGCCAAGATCACGGATGCTAAAAACAACTTGTAAGGCGTGTCGTATTCTAATATTCCGATGATGATGAGCCCTCTTTTTCCTGCTCCGATTCATCGATATGATATCGTTACCTCCTTGGGATCCACTGGGCAACCGTCGTTGTAATCGCCGCAGATAAATCAAGGCAACCACCAGAAGCGTGGGAGTCAAGCAACATTTGGTGTAGACTTGATGGATAAAGTTGGATAATTTCGGCAATCGTCGTTCAGCATGGCATCGGGCTTCGCGTGGACATTCGACGATCACTGAAACATTATTGGAAATATGAGCAAGCAACTGATCAGGCGATGCCGTGGAAGGTTTGATTTCCTTGTGGCTGTTTTTCGCGTAATGAATTTGTTGCGGTGCAATGGTTGCCATTATGTTACAAGGTAAGAGGAAAAAAAAGACAAGAGAAAAAGGCGGATAAAAATACAAGGTTGTCAGTCAGTGGAGTGGAGATGAAAAAATGGCTCAATTTGGATAAATAATCTATTTATATACATTTTCTTTTTTCCTTATCGGTATATTTTTCCAGGGCACACATCGGGGTGATGCAGAGTGAAACGCGCATCACAGGTTTCAGTCGGGGGGGTCAATGCTTCTTTTCCCTTTTTTTGGCCTTTTCAGGATCTGCGGATTCTCCTGCCGGTCGTTTAGATCCCGCCTTTCGCAACTTATCTATCGTTGCCTGAATGATTTGCTTTTCGCCAATACGCACCAGGAGTGCATGCCGCTTATTCCTGTTGTTGCTGTCGTTGCTCTTTTTGCAGGTATCTAGCTCCTCAAGGTCATCCTGGTCAATGACGAACCCCATTTTTAATCACTTTTTCCCCTCTTTCTAATCTCCTCCTTGTATCTCCTTTAGATACCTTCAACGACGTAGGATAGCGTTCGAGGCGCTTTTGGAGCAACTTAATACCGACCGACATGATTTGTGGCGTTAGTTTGGGTTTCGGCAACTTCTGTTTGGATTCCATCTGTGCAAAGTCAGCAGCCGACGCGCGAAGGACATGAACTAGTTGAAAAAGGAAAGTGGTTAAAGTTTGTTAGATACTAGGAAGCGCCATAGCGTTATACGGACTTGTGCTGATGAGTTCAGGTGGCAGTTCATGCTCCATATCAATGACAAAATAGCTACGAAAGCCGGTGTTGAAGTTTATGGTCCCTACCTGCTCCCTTCTCCTGTACTTACTCATCTAGAACGCCCTCCTCCATCAGAAACTCAATCTATAACAGGCATGTCAAAATGGGCTGCACATGCAAGAAAAAACAAGACCCGATAACACATCAAACCTTCTTATCACGCAGTTCCTCCTCGGTATCCTGACAGCACAGCCTTACAACTTCATCACCATACAGTTCGCATAAATCAAACGGATTATTCTCATCCGCAAATCCGTATTTCCGAAGAAGATCTGCGTTGCACAATTCTCCGTATGTGTTGTAAATCTGTTCGCCTTCTTGAATTGTCTTGATAGCTTTCATGTGCAAGCCGTCTGGCTCATGGAATAATCGCGCATTGTTGTATCCCGTCTTGTGATTTAACATGTCTGCCATAGGGACCATAGCCAATAATCCTTCCTCCTCCTCTTCTTCCTCTTCTTCGTCATCTTCTTCTTTGTTTTGCTTTAACGGATTCAATTCGTCATGGAAGCTATACGCCATGATCAGTGATCCACACACATGAAACAATGAAGCATTGTGCATGGCGCTGTCAAACAATTCCGGATGATCCTGACAGTTACTTCCCATAAGCTTTATGCAAACGTCCCAAAATGGAAAACAGTTATTGTTTACCTTGATCACTGGCTCAATCACCTCATGAAACATGCTTTCAGCTTGTTCTTTGCCGATTTTGTCTGATTTGCACTTTTAGGAAAACACGCATCACATTACCTTTGAGTTCTTTCTCTAAAAAGACGACTTACCGATGACACCTGTTCCTTGGAGTTCTTTGAGTTCTTCCGGTGACCAAAACATTGGAGTTGAGAACTCTTTGGGAAGAATATCTAATGGGATGCTTATTAGCTTTTCCCCAATCCAGAAGAGAACCTGTCAGGTTTTGTGATACTTGCCAAAGTAAGGTTTCCAAAACGAATCCGGTCGCTGGCTTTCGTACATTAAGCAAAGAATCAAAGGACTCCAACCGGTCATGCCATCGAGCACTTGACCCATGCCATCATGTTGACGCAGTGCAGAAGATTGACTGGAAAGTAAAAGCTTTCTAGGAATCGTAAATAGCACTTCGCCTTCCTAAATATTCACGTGCCACGTAAGCATTGTTTTCCGTATGAGCATGAAAGTGTCTTTTGTACCTGAATTTGGCGAGTGGCTACAACACCTCGACCGGCATCTTCACTTGCTCTGTAGTCTTTGAAAGCAATGCCGTCTGACAATGTGGCTCCGTTGTCCTTGAGCCATTGTAAAAACAGGTTGCCCTTTTCTTCAAAGTCGTCTGTCATGGCGGTGGGGCCTTCCTCGATCTGTTTTGCATGATTTTCTTCTTTTTCACTCCACTGTGGCTTTGACCCTCCACACATCCCCGTTCCTTTCCATGCTATCTCGGCTCCGTTTCTCTGTACGTCGAATTTCCACTTTCAGCATGGAGAAATACGAGGGCTGGACACGCGAACAGCTTTTGGAGCGCATTGCCGCTCTTGAAGGAGGAGGAAAGCCCTCGACTTCCTCGAAAAAGCCAACGACTCCTAAAAAGGAACGACCGTTCGACATGAGTAAATACAACCAACGACACATTGCGCTCAAGGTAGCGTACTTGGGATGGAATTACAATGGCTTTGCGGCGCAAGGCAACGAAGCAGAGATACCAACCGTTGAAGGCCGATTGTTTGAAGTACTGGAACGATGCAAATTGATTACCGACCGAGACAATTGCAATTTTTCACGATGCGGACGGACAGATCGGGGCGTCAGTGGACTGGGTCAAGTTGTGTCCCTGCGTGTTCGAAGCAACCTATCGTCTTCGTCACAGACGGGCACTGAACAACAACAGGAACTACCATACCTCGAGATCCTTAATAGACTGTTACCCGACGATATTCGTGTGCTTGCGTGGGCACCTGTTTCGCCTTCGTTCAACGCACGGTTCGATTGCCGGTCACGAACCTACAAGTATTTCTTTAACCGCGGGGACCTGGATCTGACGGCCATGCGTCGTGCTGCCGAGTACTTTAAGGGTTCGCATGATTTTCGCAATTTTTGCAAATTGGATCCGTCCAAGAATATCACGAATTACGAACGAACAGTGCTGGCACTGGATATTCGGCCCGTGAATGAGCAACCAACGACGATAGAAGCAGGACCAAATATAGAATTTTATGAGCTCGAACTCAAGGGCACAGCATTCCTGTGGCATCAAGTGCGATGTATGATGTCGGTGCTTTTCCTGGTCGGTCAAGGACTGGAAGAACCAGAGATTGTCCGGGATTTGTTGGATGTCACCAAAGTGGATGCGCGTCCAGAGTTTCCAATGGCAAGTGAGCTGCCACTTCTGCTGTATGACTGCGAGTTTGAAGGCCTTGAATGGGTCTATGCAACGCCTGACCGAGGCCAGCCGACGGCAGAAAAGATATACAGACATTGGAGAAATTTGTGGCATGCTCAAATGACCCGGACCCTTCTTTATCAGACATTCATGAGTTACATGCAGCCTTTCCCGATTGACAGCGGAAAAGCAACGAGTCTCCGTGAACATTTATCATCCGATAATCGGGACAAGTGTCCTACAGTCGTATTAGGAGGCGGACAAGAGATCAAAACAGCTCGCTACAAGAAACTGATGGACCGACCACGGTGTGATTCTGATGAAGTGAAGAAGGAAAAATACAAGGCAAAAAAGAAGCAAAAGCTCAATCACGATACCTGTACATAAAAAGCACGTATATTCAATAATACCACGGATGTAATAATTTATATACACATTGTAGCAACAATTAACGGCATATTTCTTCTACGTCCACCGATCACGAATAGATGATTGCCAGCCTGGGGCTCCTTCAAAGCCATTGATGCCTCGGTCATAATCATGGAACGCCTTGTAAATTTCTTGCTGCGTATTCTATTTGATCAAGCAAATGTTAGTATAGCAGTGAGACAATGTGCAAGAGAGACAAGATACATTACCATGACGAACGGACCGTACTGGACAATAGGTTCTCGGATGGGTTGACCCGCGATAATGACAAAGTGGCAATCGTCCGAGAGAGACTCGACAGGAATGTAAGTACCGCCATTTTCGCTAAGGACAAGTGTGTGATGAGCATCGGATTTATGCTTGTCGGCGCCAAAAAGAGCTGTTCCAGAGAGGGTATAGATGAAACCAGCATATTCCTTTGGGATAGTTTGTTCCATCGTCTTCCCCTTTTTCAATTTGACATCGATAAACATGGTAGGCGTCCGGGTCATGACCGGACTCTTGACGCCGTAAGATTCGCCTGCAATGACTTTGATGTCGACACCAGGTTCCGGGGACACATGAGCGACCTTTTCGGCCGGGTACTCTTGATAGTTTGGTTCAGCCATCTTATCTTTGGCAGCCAAGTTCACCCAGAGCTGAAGACCGTGCGCGCGTGAATTACTGGCCGGAATTTCGGCGTGAACGATACCGCGGGCAGCAGACATCCATTGCAAGTCGCCCGGACCTATCCGTCCCTTGTGCCCTTTAAAGTCTTCATGCAAGAACTCGCCTTCCAGCATGTATGTGACAGTCTCAAAACCTCGGTGAGGATGGTCCGGGAATCCCGCGGGTGCCTGGACATCAAACTCGTCGAGCATTAAAAATGGGTCGAGGTTGCGTAACTGGTGGGTGCCGATGCTACGATACACTTGTATGGAACAAGACACCCAAATTAGCATGTTCGAGTGTTGAAAGCGAGTTGTGTCGTCGTCCTCTTTTACCTCGTGCACCTGCTCCATCCATTTGTTCTCTGGATAATACAGACTTGATAATCTTTCTTGCGATGCGTGTGGCAGACATGTTGATAGAGGTCAAAAGAACCGAAAGGTAGTAGGAGGTGCGAGCTGCAAGAGCAAAAATATCTGAAATCACGCACGCTTTTGTACCCAGGCTTAAATTAAACTCCCGCCCTTTGTAAGCATTGACAAAGCATTTGTTTCTGTGAAGAAAAGCAAGTGTCATCCAAGCAAATGAAGCACAATTTACATAAGCAACCTATAAGCGTGAATTGACGCGTTTTTTTTTATTTTTTGGTCGGACTGCTTCACATCAGATTAATATGATTACGCGGCCCATGAACGCCAACGCCTCTTTATTCTATCCTTTTCCTTTTTTCCGTTTATCATGGCATGCTACAAAGCGGTTCAAACGGATGGTGCCAGTTGCTTGCGAGAAAGAGAGATAACATTGTCACTGCCAGCGTCAGCAAGACAACGGCAGCAGTTTACCCATGCCCCTGGAAACCTGATGCTTCGTGTTACATGCGTCATGTGCTTTGAATATCAGAACCATTGTCATCTCGTACCTGATCCCTTCTTGCTTGACAAACTGGATGTTGTCCTCGATGCAGGAACACTGGAGATCGAGATATCCTTTGATGAAGACAACGCCAATTGACTCGCTTCGTTTTCAATTGAATCGATCCTTAACTCTTGGTTTTCCTAGTACTGCGCTAGCCGAATTAATGGACTTGATAACGTGACTTCATTTCTCTGGCTAGCAGATCCGCTCAGAAATGTAAGTTTATTCTTTGATCTACTGACTTGTGTACTGACCTTATTAGGTCTTGAATCGATGCGACCTCCATATGACGGAGTCGTCTGCAGGCGCAGTCTGCAGCCAATGTAAGGAAATATGCGTCGAGCAAGTTACTCTGGGCTCGCACTAAACTTGCTCTTCCTTTTTAAAAGGCTTTCGTTTTTACTCCTCCAAGGCATCCGCCGTCAATACGCCTCTCGCCTATCTTCTCAAGCGACCTGTACCTCATGCCAAATTAACGAAAATGTACATGATGCTGGAGTGGACGACAGACAATATCCTTTTCTCAATTTCTTCTCTACATCCATGTTCATCGTATTCTATCCTGTGCTTAACTCGCATGTTTCTTTTGTTTGTACAGCCCCATCGTTGGACGGATCTTTTGCAAGAGCCCGACAACGTGTTTAACGACTACCTTGAAACTGTACTGATTCAAATATTCTCTGGTCGGCTTGGTCCTGCTTATCCCCTCATCTTTTCCTTGGAATATGCCAGAGTATGTAGCGAAAAGAAAGCTTTTCTTCGCAAGATACTGCGTGTGTTAATGGGCGATACTTGTAGAAATTGGGAGAATTGACTCGCTTCTTGCCAAGCATGGCACGGTCCATGCAGCGGGTAGTAACGCGTAGAGCTGAAGATCCAACAACGACCACATCCATTGCTATGGCGAATATCCAGGTAAGGATGGTCATCCCTTTGACGTTTATGGACACTGTTTCAACATAGTGTGTCGCGTGTGCATACAGGCCATGATCTCCAGGACCCGAGTGTTTAAACCTATGCAAGATGCTGATGACGATGTATGGGTGCAGCTCGTCGTCAGTTTATACGACAACGTAAAGAGAATGACAGGTTTGCAAAAGTATACAAAGGTAAGACAAAACTATTGGGTAGCATTTTGCATTACAGTTATCTCAACACCCGCTTTCGTGGCCATAATAGATGGCAGAGACGACAACGCCATCTTCTACTGAAGTGAGCCCATACGATAGCCTTGGCGACGTCTGGACAGAGGATGCGTCATAGTTTATCAAGAGAGAATTCATCCAAATATTTATATTTACAAGTTCAAAACCTTTTGTACACTTTCCAAAACGCGATCAAAGATCTTGGTATTCGCAGCAACCACGCCCTTGTTCTTCTCCAGCGTGCGACCAATGGAGAAGTCGAGTGGTTTGCCGTAGATATCTGTCACTTTGCCACCAGCCTCGGTCACGAGCAGTGAACCTGAAGCATGGTCCTGCAGAAGAATGGTTAGAAGAATGCTTATTGTACTCCATCAAAATATCAGCATTACCCAAATCTTTTCGACATATGTCTTGCTCGTTGGCAATCGCAGATAGATATCGCCGTCGCCGCGAGAGATTGAGCAATATTTGGCTTGGCTGTCCATACGAACCGCGGGGCGCGTGATACCGAGTAATTTGGCTATTTCGGCCGCGTCACCATGCGAAGAATGTCCGGCTTCAACAGACTCGCAAAAAGTAGCTTCTTCCGTCGACGAAATATCAGCGAAATGGATTCTCGTCTCTGTCTCATCAGTAAATGATCGCTGTAGATATTGATTTACGAGTTATGTTATCAGTAACAATTTACCATTTTCACGTTTCTTCTTTTCGGCTGACGTTACCTGGAAGGCACCTTCGCCTCGCACAGCCACAAACAGCGTGCCGCGTTCACCGTCTGGCTTAGCAGGATCCACTGGTAAGTTAGGAGTTCCCATGACACCAAGCTGTACGACTCCATCGACAATCAAAGCCAAGCAGACGGCATATTGTCCGCCACGCAAGAAACCTTTGGTGCCGTCGATGGGATCCAGGGCCCAGTGACCTTCAAATTACTTATTGAGTTTCGTTTTCATCTATAGATAGCAAAAAGAGGAAAAGACGACGACTTACGACCGGTTGGACCACCCGCATAATTGCCTCTATCGATTGCGGCAAGGATCTATCAATGCAAAATCTGTGTTATGGAACAACGTGACAAGCTACCTGTCTTTATCTGACCTACCTGTTCCTCGGTCAGCTGTTCTTCCGGACTCAGGACACCATTTGTCAATGAAACGACTTTTTCACGAAGCGCTCTACCGGCTTCACCGCGTAGGTCCTTGGCGTCTTCTTCACCGACGATCGGGTCTTCAGGGAAAGCCTTGGTCAGGTACGTGTTGATGACCGCCTGTGCCGAGAAATCAGCCACTATATGCCGGTAAGTTCCAACTTTTTTCTTTATTGGCACGTGCAGTTCAGCTCTAACCTGTGACGGGAGACTTGTCATTCTTTGTCAGAGTCTCATTCGCAACAAGATGCTGAAACACGGACTGGCAGACTTTGCTAGCTTGGAGTACAGCTTGGATCGCGACGGCTCTTTCCTTGGCAAGTACTGTAAAACCCTGATCCATAAACAACGCGTGTTTCCACTTGGTCGAGTCGTTTTTCTCGCTATACCAGACATGTTTTTCTTCTTTACACTCGGCAATAGCGGAACAGAGAGCCCAAAACTGCTGTGTTCCTTTTTAACTCTGGCAAATCCGGATAAAACAGCCCCGACCCGGGATGAGTTTGGCCGAGCTCCATCAAGATTGTTCGGACTAGGGTTGTCCAATGATATGCTGTGGTTCCGATGAATCAGCATGGTTAAGCCTGTACTCGCCAACGGTTTGATTTTCCGTTCCTCTTTTTCTTTTACAAACATGTTGCGCAGGGCAGCACAGCAATGGGTAAGATATATAAAGGTTCTCCAGGAAGTTTTGGGGGAGAAGATATACTGAAAAGTGAAAAATAGGCTTTTCGACGCCCACTGCATACCAGTCGCACAGTGGGGCGCAAGAAACGAGTCTGGGCAACGCCACGTACACCGTCTGTGGAAGAAGCGGTGATCAACATCCTTCACAATACGCCGGAACCTGCGCCTTCAAAGTACCCGGCTCGCAACATTCTGAGCTGCCTGGCACACAATGAGCCAGGTGTGATTAGCCGCGTGTCTGGCATTCTGCAGTCCCGCGGGTTCAATATCGAGTCTCTTGTTGCGGCGCACACCGAGTTGCCTGGTCTGAGTCGTATGACTGTCGTGTTGAATGGTGATCATAAGCAGCTTGAACAAGCTAAGCGGCAGTTGGAAGATCTGGTAAGAACGAACGAGGGACAGGAAGAGAGAAAAAGGTTTGACATTTTGTTATGTTCAAGGTACCCATGTGGGCCGTCCTGGATTACAGTCGCACACGGTTGGTGGAGCGTGAACTGCTACTGATCAAGGTATCGATTTTGGGTCCAGAAAGCCTAGAGTCTTCTGCAGGACAGGAGGCAGAAGAGGAAGAAGAAGAGAATCTTGTATGTCTATGGCCCTGATCTGTCTATTGATTGTATGCTGACTGAGCTATGATCAGGACGTGAGCGCCGCATCCAGAAAACTGAGAGAAACTTCGGAGCACTTGCGTGCTTTAACGGAATTGACACGTCTCTTTGAAGGCAAAATTTTGGATGTGTCGTCAGATTCAGTGATCATCGAATTGTCTGCCAAACCTGACAGGATCACTTCGTTCATTAAGCTCTGCAAACCATTTGGTGTCCTGGAAGCCTCGCGGACAGGTGAGAGAGAGAGATATCTTCTTAAATAAGCATGAATGTGTTCTTATTTCCTATGATTTCGCTTAGGCGTGATGGCTTTGCCACGTACTCCAGTGGACGATCAAGCCCACGACGACGATGATGCTGAGGACCAAAACGAGGCAGTAGATGCCACCATGTTGCCCCCTGGTTAATCTTTCTTTGTCTGCCAAATGCCAACCATATTAAGTGGATAGAAGCACGCACCACACGCACACACAAAAAGGTTTAATCCACGACTCTAAATGAGATTGTAACAAAGCTTTTGTTTTCTATTGCAGCAAAAGCCTTTTTAATACCATGAGCTTTCTTCGCGATACTCGTGAGGGGCAGAGGAAGAAAAGGACTGCTCTATACAAGTGGTGCAAACAGTATGCAAATGGTAGTCGCAAAAGTTACGTGTAAAAAGAGATATGTTGCAGACGACTGTGGTTTCTAGTTGTTCTTTTTCAAGGTTTCCTCTACGCTAGGCTAATTGAAATGTGAATAACCGCGTTTGTATAGAGCTTAGTGGCATCAACTTACGTTGGATCGTGTCGAGTACATGCTCTCGACGCTCTTTTTGACATTTTCAAACTGTTCCTTGGCCTGGTCCTGGGACCGGAACTGACTCAAGAGTTTGCCAGTGTTTTCATCCACGGCACCGAGCAACTGGGACCAAGCATTTTCGGCCTGTTTACGCGCGTCAAGCACAACCTTGTTCACTTCCTGATGAGCTTCCTGAAGTGGTGGGTATCTGCGTTCGAGTTTTTCGAGCTGAACGCCGACATTGTGTGTCGTCTTTGGGAGAAGATAATACGAGGTGCCGACTGCCAAGGCTGTAGAAGTAGCGAATCGGATAACAATGTTACCTGTTGTGTCTGTCAGTTGGATGTCTGCGACGCGTCGATGAATGTATACGTACGGTTGCGTGCAAGGATGGTACCCGCCAATGCTGCCACGCCAACGTACAATGCATTTGGCAAGATTTCTTCGTCCTTGTCGATAGTCTCCTTCACCGTTGCTACACGGCATTGAATGAGCCCTCGTCACGGTCCGCTACTTTGCATTTCGCTTACACTTGACACATTGCTCAAACTTTTTCCATTCGGTAACCAATGATTCAGCATAAGTCTATGTATATCTCAAACAAGCTTAATCGTCCCTGTCGTTTACTGTTAATAACCATACGCGTGGGTAATTTACCTTTCCTTCTTTCACTTTATCATCCGCATATTTTTGCGCGTACGCCAAGTGCTCTTCGAGTTTCGTCGGTGCCTCGACAATCACAATATCAGGTTGTGGGTCGTCGTAGATGCTCAGCTATCAAACAAAAGTCAAAACATGTAGCCTTGACGGTATGTTAAAGAGTTCACCTTGCTGCTCGATTTCTTTTTCTCTTCGGCATGTACCGTTTGAGATGGTACGGACAATGCAACGGCACCTGTTGCCGCCGTGGCCAACTACAAAGTTATTCGCGCGGGTTAAAATGCGCTCAAGACACGCTGCTTCAATAAAGACACCTGCCGATCGCTTCAGAACAGGAGAAAACATGGTTCTGCAGTTGGCCTTTTATATGAAGAAAGAAAAAAGCCCTCTTTGGAGTTTTTTCATCCGCCGGGGCCATTTGGCACCCCGTCTTTTGATTACGTCGTGACTCCCAGCTTCTTTGGCTCTAATCGTCATGCCGATGCACCTCTTGTAACAATTTCTTTTAGTGCAATTCCACCTTGTCCCGAGTCATATCTTCTTAAAACCTTTCGAGTCGTTGCTCCCCAGCCGACACTGCGGACGCCAAATTGATCCCGTTCATGATAGTCTGTGATTGACCTAAACGCCGAATCACCTTCCCAATAACGCACTTCAAACATTGAACGCATTGATATAATCAGGACTACGAGAAGCTAAAGCTAGTTCTATGGTCGGTTTGGTCCTACGGGTACTTGTCGACCTGTAACTAGCCTTCAAATGTAGATTCCATGCTTCTACAGCTATCTAGGAAAGTTGATTTGCGCTGTTGGACGTATTTCGTTAATTCGGCGCGTTCAGTGAGTGAAGCTTGAGGAAGCACATTGTAAAACTTCACTGAGATGTCGTCGGGCGAATGATCATAGGCGTACTGGTTTTTTGGCACGCCAAAGTTGCACCAGATTTATTGTTTCTCTTCGCTTATTATGAACGGGAAAAGCGTCGAATTTGATGTGATGTCGCACCATCATCGATCGCCCTGCCAAACCCAGTAAGTGGGGATAGGTCAGTATACTGTACTAATAGCATGGCAATGGTCGCCGTCTAGCACCCTCACTATTACATGAGAGCTGAAAATAGCATCTGTACGGACAGCAGCAGCGTGTAAATAGGTAGCCCACCGGATGCATGCATTCTTATATTGGCTATCCGGCTTTGATCCGGATCGACCCCTTAGTACTTTCGACCTTCCGGGAGGGATGGGCCTTAATCCGTGTAACTCTTTTCCTTGTTCTCGAAGTTGCGGAGTCTTCTTTGAGCATACTCCTGAACTTGTCGGTATTTCTCCTCCTCTCATCCAAAGTATTGTTTGCCTCTCCTTCTCGTCTTTTCTTTTATTCTTTTGGTGCCTCTTTGCCATCTATTTAAAGTGCCTTTACTATACATTCCCTTTTTGTTCGAGCGAGTGATTCGATTTTTCGCTCTTTCTAGACTGGTATTTCGGTTCGTACAAACTAGAGATAATTTTCAGGGCAATGACCGGAGAGAATAAACTAGAGCATTCAAAAAGACAAGGTAACCCCAAAAAACATATGTCCCCCGTTCAATACATCCAACTCAATCGCATAAGTTTCTTGCGGCGCTAATGGAAACACGGATACGATCTGCGCACCGAAAGCGCATGAAGTATGGGAGAACGGAACGTGGCACGAAATCATCTGGAACCCTAGGTATTAGATCCAATGAAAAGAACGAATAACGAATGGCTATTAACCACTTACACTCCGATAAGTTATCCTACCTATGCGGCTTTTGTAAGTGGACAAGAGAACTTGAATGAATGTGTCGTCCTTAGTCCCCTCCATAGAATACCCTGGACATCTATCTCTATTATGTGGAGAATTATCAGCGCCAGTTGGCCAAAGATTGGCTTAATGTCAGCACTTCAAAAGGGGTTCAGGCTGTGCTCGTGGATGACTCTTGGTTTCCGGCACCCACTTTGACGCCCAAAGACTATAGCGCGCTTCTTTATATAGTTGGCTCCGGTGTGAATCCAGATGCCGAGATGGATAACCGTTACTCTGCGTATCCGTCACCAGTATCCATCTCTGTAACTCGTAAGTTGCAATCAATGCAGCATGTTTTCCTTCCATCGTTGTAACCGGAGATGACAAATAGAGAACGTTCAGCCGTCAAGTGCTTCTTCTAATTCGCAGCAGCAGGAGCAGCAATCATCTAGCAGTGGACTTCAACCTTGGATTATTGCTGTTATTGTGATTGCTATTGTGGCTGTGATAGCTGCCTGTATCGCTCTGATTTGGGCCTACCGATATGTCCGAAGAAGAAAGCTGGTCTTTGACGAAAAAGGACAGTTAGGTAAAACTAAATGCAAGTCGAGTTAGTAAAAAGAAAAGGTTTTCCTGATGCGTCTTCTCTAGATTCGAACAAGTATCCTCTGGAGAAACCACTGTCACCGATTGGAAATCACGGCCTAACAGCAGCACCACCAAGACCCATCCCCGCTGTTTCCTGTGGCAATCTCTCAATTCGGTCCTCCAATATCAATCCGCCATTGACATCGACGGACGCGTTAATGATTGCCGATACGTTTCGGCAGCGCATGCGGCAGCCCGAGTGGCAGAACATGACGGACCAAAGCAAGAATAAAGCCGAACGCGAAGTAGAAGACGAGGACGATGAGTTACGGCGGAGGCAGCTTAGTGAAGAACTCTTGAAAAAGGAACTGGCGGCGGAAGGCACGCTTATGAAAAAGGTCGGAAAACGAGCTCATCTATTTACGACTTTTGCCGATGCGTCGTCTGATGATCAGTCCTCTACTTTGACGGCTGTCCATCGTTTCAATACCTGAGCTTAGTACATTTCTTTCTTTCTTGTTCTAAAACTGTTTGTATATTCGATATCGTATCATGCATGGACATGGTTCAAATCCCGCGCGCGCGCGCGCGCGTGCGCGCTTGAAATAGAACTGTTTCTTTAACTGTATTCGTATGAAGCTTGTTGGTTTGACAGGTGGTATAGCCTCAGGTAATTGAGATTGCCCCCGCTTTGTATCCGTTCTCTTTCTCTTTAACTAAACAAAAAGGTCAGGCAAATCAACAGTATCGAGGTTATTGCAGGAACATCATATTCCGGTGATTGATGCTGACAAGATTGCACGCGAAATTGTCGAGCCAGGAAGAACCTCGAATCGGCTGATACGACAACACTTTGGTGACGAAGTGTTTTTACCGGATGGACATATTGACCGAGCCAAGCTTGGTCAAGTTATCTTTGGCGACCCAGAGAAACGCAAGGTGTTGAACCAGTGCACGCATCCGTACGTTCGACGTGAGATGCTCAAGCAGGCCTTGATGTATTGGATACGCGGTGCGGACGTGGTGGTGTTTGATGTCCCTTTGCTTTTTGAGGCCGGCATGGATCGATTGGTAGGAACAACTGTCGTGGTTTATTGGTATGATACAGGCAAGGAAGAAAAAACAGGAGGAAGGTAATATACTCACGACAGAAACTTGTTTTAGCTCAGAAGTCTTACAACTCCAAAGACTGATGCGTAGAGACAAGATACCAGAGTCAGATGCCACACAGCGTATTCGAGCGCAGATGCCTTTGAGCGATAAGGTAGCGAAAGCAGATATCGTGGTGGATAACTCGAGCGATCTGTCACAATTGGAGGCTCAGGTCAAGCAGCTGGTAAACAAGATTCGGCCGTCGACTCTTACATGGCTTTTGGAATATGCTGGGCCACCAGCCATACTGGCTACAGCCGTGTTATTTTTCCCGAGGCTTGTGCACTTTATCCAACAGCAACTTCGCGTTTATTACGGTGCTTAATTCCTTTTCTGACCAGCATCTTCGCTATGTTGATGCATAGTTTATTTACCATGGCTCTACAGTTTTATATACCTACTAACTGTCTAGCGAACATTAAATAGCGTGGGGAATATATACGCCTTTTAAAGGAGACCTAAGTCATCGTTCAAAGCAATCCTGGCCTTACATCCTGTTTTTCTATCCCAAGAAGATTAAATCAACGAACCAAGAAAGAAAGCCAGATACTTCCGTTCATTAAGAAATCTTAAGGTTTTGGAGAAAGGCTTTCCGGGAACACCGTCTACTTACCTCTGTTCAGACGCTGGGCTCTGGCAGACAATGCAACTTCTGGAACTTGGGCGGCTGTAGCCGGGGCTCCAGACTCCGACAAAGCTCATTTAGCCACCCAAAGTTCCAACGAGTTACAAGAACAGAACTGAAATGATTGGACTGAAGGGCACATTGAACGTCATTGACAATTCGGGTGCGATTGTTGCCGAATGCATTCGTGTCATGAGCGGCGCACGATTTGCTCGAGCAGGTAGTTTGATTGCTTCATTTTCCTACGTCCCGTTCGTTATTATGACGACACTTCCCTGCAGGCGACGAAATCGTGTGCGTGGTCAAGAAAGCGAGACCGATTAACCCCAACTTGGTCGGCCAAGCGGCAGCCATGAAAGTCAAGAAGGGTGACGTGCGACATGCACTGGTAGTACGGACAAAGAAGGAAACACCTCGTCCGGACGGACGGTATATTCGATTCGACGACAATGCGTGCATTCTCCTGAACAACAAGAAAGAACCTCTTGGTACACGTGTGCTTGGTGTTGTCGCTGCTGAGCTGAGGCAAAAGAATTGGATGAAGGCTGTCTCATTGGCCCCTAGAATTGTATAATGTCTAACAATATAATCCCTCTACCAAGGTCAACAACATCTTCTTGTCAATGGTGGAAAGACGAAGAGTAATTCTGGTAAAAAAATGTTCAGTTGCATTTGTACAGCAGTCGAAAGTGGATATCCGAGCTTGTTGAGGAATGGCACTACATGGGACATTGCGGCAGATATGACAAAATACAGCAGCTTCAGGTCGGGTTCCTGTATGGTAGAGATATCAGCAAACCATACATAGGGATCGAAGGATCCTCTTTGAGAAGAAGAGTGTGATAGTGGAGAGAGCGCGATGGTTTTGTCTTATATGGGTGCGCTTCTTTATTGGTCGTAAACGAACCCACGTGTTGTCCGTCCTTCTCGGCTAGACTATGAGTGGGAAGCCATCTATATAGTATATGAACAAGTGCGTTGTAGCTGTAGTGTTCACGATGCGGGGCATATGCATAAAGAAGATGATCCAGGTAATCCACAGGCTGCTGTCGTCATCTGGACTTATAGGTCATGCTGCACTTGCCATTAGTGAATACAGAAGACCGTCCTTTCCGTCCAATCACGGTATAGCTAGTACGTGGATAAGAATGCCGTTAGTTGCCAGTTTTGCTCGAGACAAAGCTATAATGCAGCTTTACGCCGAAAATGGACTCGAGATGACTTTCAAGAAGTATTCATTCGACTCCTTTCGCATGTTCCTCATAACAATTAGCTTATTAGTAATGTTTTATTTTTTTCGAGAGTGGTAGGAATAGCGGTTTCTGCACAAATTGCTTTAACGGATACTACGCCAACAACTCGATATTGATTACTCGCCGAGATATGCACTTCTTTCGTGCGTGATCATGTCTGACAGGTGTACTGTATGTTCCTAGAAACAAGTGGTAATGGGAATCGTCATCGAAATTCACAAAAAGGGTAAGGACTGGGCGGTGGCGCAAAACCATCAAGAAATGGCTTGGCAATTACGGGAAACCTGCAGCCGTATGCGAGAAGTATAGATATAGCTTGCTATTTTTTGCATGTGCTGCAATACGAAAATGCTCTTTGCATCACAGGACGAGTCGCCATAAGGAGTCGGGTCCACCTTTCTTATTATTTCTCCCCTGAAAACTGCTCCTGGATACAGTATACCTGTGGTCAGACGTATTATGCTTTGCTGGGGTTCAATGACGATCCCATTACCACTTGTTTCTAGGAACAAACATTGTAAGCGTAGTAATGAGTCTTTCTTCTCCGCTGTCCCCATCTCCTGAGCATAATCCCGCTGCAGGAATTGTCTCAAAGATTTCTTAGTCTGTTCAAACTAGACGCCGAACACTGTTATACCTTGTCGATATGACGACATTTTTGATCAAGAGATGATAAGTGATGATGCTCCGATGTTACAAGCAAATGGCTGATTTGCTGACAAAAAAGAGACCATCCCGGAATGCAGCAAACTAATTATAACGATTACCGCCATTACTTGGCGGTAATATTGGATACCTTAATATGAGATATTATAGGGGCTTTGTCCGCGGAAATCAGGCATGACTCTGGAATTTTTTCCGAGGTACAGCGTTTGTTAACGAGAGACAGGAGAACCAATGGGTTGCTATTTTGTCTAAAATAAGAGCATTACTCATTGTGTTTATTGTGAGAAATGACGAAAAGGTTCGGAAAGGGCCAGGTTTTGCGGGGGTTCTTCCAGTTTTCATGTGAAACTGCTTCCGGAAGAAGCCGCGGTTTTCACGCAGCTCAGTTCGTGACTTATGTCGGGATTGAGAACCCATATAAACCCCCCCCCCGCAGATCAGCCAAGACCCTCATTCCTTCTGTCTTTCTATTCTGCTTGCCGTACCTTTATTATCTGCCTGTGGCCATTCAATGAATAACGTCTCTTTACAAATCTGTGATATTCGTCAGCAACACTGTCAGATCAATAATTTGTTGTTATCTTCTTCATCCATCGTACTATAATGGCAACACTCTGGAGCAAGCGTGGAAGCAACGCAGCAGCGCCCAGCACTCTATTCTCTCGAAACCCTAGCATGATGTCTCCTCGTCAGATTGCTAACAAGGCTTATACTCTTGCCTGCAAAAAGCTGGATCGTGACGATCGTCGTCGTCGTCCACAGTATCACATCCGAGAGCGGGTCTTGCTTTACAACACAATGAACAAAGCTGAAGATGTTCTCAACAAGCGGACACCCCGTACGAACCGTCGTGTGATGGCTGCTGAAGACGAAGACGACGTCTTGGCGTTCGAAAACAAGAACCAGCAACAAGAACAACAAGCCCAGCAACAACCGCATCATCATCATCATGAGGTGTCGCCTCTGTGCAAATCCGCTGCCGAAGAAGAAGAACAGGAAGAAGTATCTGTCAGCGAAGCAGCCACTCCTGCGTCTTCATCAGATGCTTTGGTGGTGTCCTCTCCTCCAATTGTCGCTTCTTCGTACAAACAACAAGTGTCATCATCAGATCAGACCAATATACCCACTCTCAAGGTCGATTCATCCATAATCTCGCTCGATTGCAGACTTATCGTGGGTCATGGCTTACACGGTCCCTCTCTGACTGCAACCACCACCGCCATCATTTAATAGTTCATTCATTGTATCATTTCATTATTCGTTCTGTATCCAAGAAAAGCCCAGTAATAAAACGACTGTAGTACTAAAGAGGAAAACCACGTCCTGCTTTTTTTTTTCGCACGGCTTCATGCCTGCTTCGCCCATAAAGGGCATCGCTTATTTTCGTGGAAGCGCCGGGATTTTCCGATCCGCGGATCGAAGCACATGCAGCACGGACCAGCTTCCAAAAGAAGACTGAGCAAATTCAGGTACATTTGTCGGGAGCCAGCTACTATACCTTGTATTAGCAACGCGTCCGTGACACCTTTCATCTGCTTTCCTGCGCTATGTCGTAAAGCACATCGTCCGAATGCTTGAGTTTGAAACATTTGTGGGCACTCTGATTTCGTTCTCGAGACACTGAGTCATAAAATGTAACGTACGACATGCAGCATTACATAGCTAGAAGTGGAGATAAATAGCAGCTTTGAATAGGATAGCGCATCTGTAAATGTGCCAGATGGTCAATGATTACAAGATTGCATACTGAGAATAAGGCATCAATGCCATGGTGAAGCCATCCATCACTCATCTACGTAGAAAGTTGTAACTATGTGAAAATAATCTAACAATTCGTTTTCATACACAGTTCAGAGCAATTCCTTATTAACAACGTGTGGTAAGAAGCTTAATGGTCCAGTAGATGGTGAATACCGCAGGGCTCTATAGGAAAAAGTCTTTTTCTCAAGTAGTTTCTGAGTTGTAACTTCTGTACACACAATTGCCAAGTGCCACGGACGATAGATGTACGCCCTGGAAATGGCTGTTTCCAAAAATGACATTAAGCCAAGTGTCTTCAAGGACAACGGGGAGAGAGAAGCAAGACACTACTATCCAGGCATGTCTGTGCTTAAATCTCATTGAAGAAACTCGATGTGTCACAGAGGTTACTTGCAAGGGAGTTAACCACCGCAAATCAATACTGTAGCCAATGGTATCTTACGCTTCAGTTTCGTTATCTGCTAATCCAGACGATATCCGTTCATTGTTAACCGAAATAAAAGAAGGATCTTTAGCCGAAAAGGCAGGGAAAACAGTGAAATCCGGAAATGTAGAGAAGTTACGCTGTTGCCACTTGCACTCACGGCATGAAGAAATGCATAGTAAAGCGCTGGAAAATCGTCTTTTATCATCCTTTTTTCCTGGAACGCAAGCTACCTAATGATTCATTGCTTAGACAAATCTGTTGTCTGCAATGACTTGGCCGGTGGTTACGTGGTAAGCCATTGCGTAAAACAAGCTCGCTGACGCGGCAGCTTACCGTGAAATTGAAGCGCTTTGCAAGGCGTCTACAAGGCAAGCACGTATGTCTTTTCCCTCTGCACAGTGTTATCATGTTGGAAGGCGATGTCGATGATGGAACGGCGATTGTATCGCAAGGTTACGTCAATGTTTTAGAACATGGTCGTTCATGGATCCACCTCACTGCGGTAGCCATACGCAACTTTCTATGCCATTAACAGCATGTCAGCGGAAAGACGTCCATCATTGTGCTGCGCAGGCTTTGAGACTGATCCGGGTACGGAGAAAGTTGATAGAAAAGACAATGAACAACACTCGTCCAGACGAACGGGAGAGATCCGTGGTCAATGTAGTCGACCACAGAAACAAACGATGATCTTATAACAAAGGACAGTGGTGGATGAGGTTCTGGAATTAGGAAAAAGGATGTATAATGCGTGTATGAAACAATGATCTTAGTTTCTCTCAAGACATGTGAGTTGAACGGATCACCAAATCCCGTTTCCATCCGGTTTGAAGTCGTCTTTTCTTTCGAACTTTTGCAAAGCGACACCTTTTCTTCTCGTTTGCCATATCGCTATGGCTCGTACCAAGGGTAGACTCAGAAGTTCTCTTAGCAGGGCAACGCAAGGTATGACAGGTTACTGAAAGGTCACTGATCTTGCGCAATTGATCTTCAGTTATTGACATTAGATCAAGCTTCGAATGATGTCAATGACAACGCAACTTCTGGTAGTACGTCTCAAAGCAGCAGCGGGGAGTTTCAAGCACTGCGCAGGCAACCCCCAAGAAACCTGCGGCAGCGGCAGCAGCCGGATCATGAAACACGGTCCATGTCGTCTGAACCTGAACCTCAAGATAACGAAGCACAGACAGACCCCAACTACATGCCCAGACCCACGACAAGCGGAAGCGTTGACAGCAGTGGAAGTGGAAGTGCGCGTTCGGCCAGAAGCACCACAACAAGGCACCATGGAATCAGCACGGATCCAGCACCTAGCCGCTTCGTCATCGATTGGTATGTACTAGTGCATGAATTCGGATTCGACAACAAATCTTGTCTAAATCGACCAATAGGGTCAAACAAAACTATCAGTATGAACCAGACCATAATGTTCCTCGAAGGGGCATGTACGAACATTACAGATCGGCTTGTGCCAGGTGTAACATGCCGGCTGTCAATTCTGCCACGTTTGGCAAGCTCTTACGACACGTGTTACCCGAAATCTCAACGCGACGTCTGGGTACGCGGGGTCAGTCCAAGTATCATTACTGCGGTATCAAAAGAAGAACATCTCCAAGTGCACCTCCGCCGCTGACTGGTCCTGAAGCGGAACCACCTCCTTCTACCCGTCCTTTATTGCCACCCACTGCTCCCATGGAAAGGTCGAGTTTATCATTTATTTAGAGCGTGACGGTCAGTTATAAGTGCTCACATGAGATTCCTCATTTAGAGCTACAAGACCTGTTACACAACAATCGCCAGCTATTGGGTCTTTTCCACCGTCTGCGCATCCAATGGCTTTTCCGTCGTCGTCTGTTCAGTATCCGCGCGATTCTCGCTCGTTCAGCCGAATGCCTATGCAGCAGCCGCAGCCATATCCTGTAAGTTCTGTAGCTTGCTTCTCTCTGTCTTTCCGTTGGAATGAATGCTAACACGAGAATACTGGCAGGTATATGAGCCGTCCGTTGCTGACGTCCGGCTTCCGTCATTCGTACCGCCTCTTATTCCTGCACATGAACAGCGCTATAATGATACCAATGAGCTAGTTACCGAGTTTGCGCACTTGTATGAGCAGCATTGCCAAGAACTACTCACTCTGATCAAAACTGGCAATCTGGACAGCGTAAGTAGCGCGATATGCAACGTAGGGAGCCATTGTTAACATGAACTCGCCAGATTTACGGATGCTTGTACAAGTTTTATCAAACGATGCCCGAGCGATTTCGACGTTTGATTTATGAAAATATACAGGTGACCGAAGCTATTTGGCGTTGGGATTGCGCTTTATACGACGTAATGTCGTGCTTTGTCGTGATGGTTGATGGCTCGCTCGCCTAACTGTCTTCTTTGCACTTTAGGCGATCATTATTAGCTTGCTACCTACTGTGTACGCTCCATTATCTCTCGAGGCAATGAAAGGACTACGTCAATACACTCGCCAACTTGAGGGTTACATTTCTGAATCACTTAAAGATTACCCTCAAATTCTGTTTCAGCGAAAGTCAGACGGTAGGAGCATCTATCGTAACAGATTACCCTATTGGATGCTAAGTGCTTGCTGTATGATAGTGGCGCATATATTTGTATCAAAGTTCCGACGCCATCTAAAGTTGAATCAGATGGCTCAAACTGCTAGCGCTTTACTGCGCCGTCCAGACGATTTAGATGCCATGAGAGCTGATTGGGAAACTGTGGATTTCGGTGCTATTATAGACCAGGGAAGATGGGTCTGCGATTGCGATACGAATGAAATTGGTCAAATATGTAAGTTGAGAACAAATGATTATATAGAACTCACTAAACAAACCATCATCTAGTGCATCATGACGTTTGGAACTTGCTCCGATCTGGAGCTGATATTGACCGTTGGGTAGCGTGGATACAAAGCATATTGGATAAATTCCTTGGCGGAAGGCCAGATCAGCGAACGGTATGTAACATGGTATCCTTTGAGAGAAACAACAGTTGATGAACCTTTTGTTGAACAGGCGGAAAGGGGCAGGTTTTCTCTAATTGCAGCGAAACAATTTGTATTGAACTGGACTTTTTATACGTCTCTGGTGATGAAAGATCTTCTTGTTGCTAATGCTCAAAGTCTCAGTAAGTAATACTGGCTTGGCATTTGATAGCTAATGTTTAACCTACCTGTTTTCCTCAGGTCACTTTCGCATTCTCCATTTATTCTTTGATGATCTAATGCTATACCTTGTTGAAGAACGAATTGCGAACTCAAATATCGCACTCTCCAATAGATCGCCATCCGGCGACCGTAGTGGCAGTGGACCTCCACAGAGCCAAATGCTCGAAACACCACCTCAAACTTCTAGTACGACGCGAAAAGAAGCTTCCAAAGATATCCAGCAAGAACCGCAACTGGCCACAGTCTCATAAATTTGCTTTCCTATATCTACACTACACTAGCGATATCCCCTAAATCAACCTAGCGAAACAACCATTGCACTAATGTATCTATACCTCCCATATTCACTCACCATCATACACTTTTTTTGCACAATAAGAGGATTACAGCAGCATTTGTGCTTGATATCATACTGCAGCGTGCCTTTTGCCTTTCGGAGCTGCCTTTGCAGGATACTGTAACCCTTTTCTCTAATCCTCTGATATAACACGGTCCATGCGCCATAGTTTGCTGGTGATCACCGCTCTATGGTTGCTTTTATTCGGTCCTTTAGCCTTAGGTATGTGAAATTACAAAAAGTGACACATGGACACAACTCAAATCTCGGAACGGGTTCTTCTCCATGTCAACGTACAGCTCAGGACATTGCCACGAGCTTATATCCTTACCTCTACACTAATCTCAACAATTGGCCATGCGTTCGATTATTAAATGCTACGGGAGTTATTGGCTGTCATTGTGAGTTTTTCTTGCTCCATACTCGCATGCAACCAAGAACTAATGCCCCTTGGAAGCACCACATACGCAGGGTGGAGTATTGTATCAAGTCAAATCGCAGGACGACATTGACCGGTTTGTGACGGATGGCGAGCCATCCGGTGATACCTTCGCCATTGTTCTGGGATACCATCTTTTATCAAAGTACGTAATAGAACGAGACCTCTGCGGGTCAACACACTGATTCGCTTTTTCAGGAGTAATATCCAGGCATTAAGCTCGACTGGTCGTGTCAACGGTCTGATTGTCTTGTTACGTGGAGCTTTATCGGATGACCAGATAGCCATGGCCAAATCGCCTGAAGGACCCTGTCCAAACTGCCAGTTTGGACTGTATGCCAACGATGCCGATCAGTACAGTTGGAATCCAAATGTAAGAATACGCGTATGCCATAAAACCAATGGGTGGGGTATGTAACCATGTATATGTAGGGTGAAGATATTATCGAACAAAGTTTTGGGATGCCCATTTTTGCGCTTGATCCAATGGATAACCTTTCAAATCAGGTGTACAATTTGGTGATGGAGGTAAAGAGTGTAAACAGGGAGGGAAGCATAGGATACTGATTGTTCATAGAGCATAGAATATAACGAGTTACGAGGGTTCAGTAATTATCCGTTACGGGCTATGGATTTTAAGTTGTTCATGTGGGCTGCTGTCAGCTCAGAAACATGTCTACGTCGTGGTAAATGTCTGACAGCACCTTGGGATGGCAAAACAAGACCAACTCAACCTATTGGATTCGAAGGATGGTGTGAACCGGTCGGTGGCATGTCAGTGTATTCGAGCCATTCAAAGGATATTGCTGCAGATGACGGAAAGCCCATTGTGATGGTCGCTGCAGCTCTGGATAGCCGATCTTTGTTCCATGATCTTACTGTTGGTGTTGGCAATGATGTTTCGGGGCTGGTTGCCGTCTTGGCTGTTGCAGATGCATTAAGTCGGGTAAACTGTTATAGTATGGCGTTTACCCACGTAGTATTAAAGGTTCCTTTCTTTTCAACAAGGTGCCCACCAGCAACCTGTCGAAGCACATAGTGTATGGTCTCTTTACTGCAGAGTCCTGGGGATTTGCAGGATCCCAACGATTTGTTCAAGACATATCGACGCCTTTCCAGTGCACAAATGGCTCTAGGGCCACTCCTTGTCCTTACCAACACGCGCCTTGCACAAATCCTTGCGTTAAAAGTCTAAAATTCACACAGATCAATTTCGATCAAATCCAAACCATTATTGAGCTTAACTCGGTAGCCAATGTCAATGGCACAGGGTACTGGGCCCATGTTGACGACATTACGCAGAGTGGTTCCCTTGTCGATAGCATGGTTGGCGGCAGTTCCGTTATCAGAGCAGCCTATGAGGATGGTTTTCAGCGAAAATTGCCACCTAGCAGTGTCATGAGCTTTCTGGAAAAGAACCGAAACATAAAAGCGGTCGTCGTTACTGACTACCAGTCGCAAATGGGAAGGTGAGTAGGCAACCAGTACTTTTACATGTATCTGCAATTGTTCGGCTAACATGGTTCTGTCTGTCTCAGTCTTTACGACAGTGACCTTGACGATTCTTTCAATGAAACATCTCAGTCCATCTGCAGTTTGGTCAACACAACAGCTCGCGTCGTATATTCGGAAGCACAAGGCTCAACAACCACTACCAACACAAGTGACGCCATTAACCAGATATCTGCCAATTGTACATTGATAGAGACATTAATGGATTGCCTGGTCTCCAATTTTTCCTGCTCGTTTATGCAAAACTATTTCAACGGTACTGTGAAAAGAAGACATTGCTGCTCCCTTCATTGACGATACTAACAATCTGCCTAGTTTCTGGTATATCTCGTATCAGCCATTATCCGTCCGTCTTCGATTTTCGTAACCCACAACCACAACTTTTGCCCCGCTTTGCGTTCAGTTTCCTGGCAGGTGTCACAGGAACGCCACGTTATGACAGTAACAATGCACCGGTCTCGTGCCGAACCATTCAGGATTGCGAGCAAGGCGAGTACTGCATCAAGCAGCAATGTCTGACCACCTTTACGGAATATCATGATGCCTATGGCACAGGCTTGCAGTACGATGAGGGTACCGGTGAACTCAAAGTTGTGGATGCTAGCAAGGGGACATGGACCGAAAGCACGTAAGTTATTATCAAACCTGTCCATGTTGTATACCCTCCTCCTTTGACCAAGTGATGTAGATGGGATCCGCCCCTGTTTCGTATATTCCTCACTACCTCCAAACGGCATCAAATCGTTGAACTGGTGATTGGTATATTATGGACGTTGTGTAGCATAGTTGCTGTTGTATTGCTCCAACGATATCTCAAAAAGGCGCTCAAAACAGAGTGAACCGTTCTATAAGGGAGGGCGTAAATTATGTACATTGACTTTTTAGAATGGCAACGATGACTTTTGCTTCAAGTCTTCCTTCATTTTCTCCTATATACCAGTCAGTCTTTACACATTCAAACCGAAAAGTCAGGGCGCATTTTTACCTCTTTCCAAGCTTGTATCGTTTCTGGCATCTTTTCGAGATTCTTGCGTATGGTCTCCTGGCGTTGTTCACGCAGTCGTTCGTGTTTCTCGAGTTTGTTAGGTTTAGTACGCAGGGGTTTCTTTGGAGGTAGAGGTGGAAGACCAATGGAAAGCGGGTCAATGCCTTCCTGAATGCAGGCCTTGCGCAAATCGTTTTGGATCCGCAGGCTGACCTGGGGTGGGCGCCAGTATCCCTTCTGTTTTTCTTCGTTGTAGACAAATTGCGGTCGCACGTCGGCCTCTGTCAATGGTTTCTTTAATCGAGCCAAAAACTTTTCGGAAAACACACGTCGAGTCGCCATGACCTGATAAAAGACGAAAGTGGATGATAAACAAGTGGCAGCAACTCAGATCCAGCAATTTTTTAAAGGACTTGTTTACGATAGGCACAATGGCTATCCCGGGTTAACGTTTGTTTTAAATATCTGCCAAGAAGTAATTAACTCTTCTCTGCGCGCGAAAAGAAAAGGAGGTATCAATATACAATTGGGCTGAATACTAGTAGAGAGGACAGAATGTGTTCAGAAAGCGGAATCCTATGCCTTCATAGGTGTCTGTGCAGCGATAGGAAGACCAAACTCGTCCAATTGTACGTCTTGGGCCTAGACACAAGAGTTTAAGTACCATGCCAAGTATTGCCAAGACCACTAACCTACCTGCTTTGGATCGGTCTCTGCTGCTTTAGGCAATTCTTCCGCTGTTGCGTCTTCTTGCAAATAGGATGGTATTTCCTCTTCTTCAAAGTTTAATTCGTCTCCCAGAGCATCGAGTTCTATCGCGAGGGACAAGCTTAGTCGTGAAATCTGACAGAAACGGGACGCATCACTAGTTACCTGCTTCGAGATCTTCTTCGTCAATGTCGTCTGGCAAGTTGTACGACCTGCCAAGTGATTCCTGTACTTCGTTTGCCTGTTCTATCAGGTCTTCCATTTCATCTTGTAGTTGCTACAAGTGAAAGACGTTAACATCAAAGTAACTATTGTTTGCACTTGACCCTAGAAACATACATCAATCTTATCGAGGTTAACGTTCTTGTATTGCTTCTTCATTTCCTTGTTTGCCATCTGCATTGCATCCACTGTAGCCATCACGTTGCGCAGGTTTTCCGTGGTCATTTGTGCTTGTTCCATATTAAACGACTGTTGCTGAAGATTATCTCGTTGCGCTTCGTATCTAACATGGTTTATATTATTGAGTCCAACTGACTGACACCAGGCCAAGATATTTTCTTTCTCTTTAAGCTTACAATTTCCGTTGTTTTAGAATACGCAAGGCCTTTTGCTGAACCGCTTTCTGTCAAAAGATAAAAGTGAGTCAACCATTCCATGCTAATGCGGCAGCTGATTTCCAGGCGATAATATTAATATACCTTGGCAGGCCCTTCCCTCATCTTTTTCATTTGATCCCGGTACCGCGTAAGCTCGGCATCCAGTTTACGGATCTTGACCTCGATGGCATCTGTGCGGAGATCGGTCTATATGTCAGTCGATTAGTCGTCCACCTCAAACAAGCAGGCCTGCATAGGTAACATACAGATGCTATGGCATCGTTAAGCGTCGGTTTGGGCGTCTTTCTACTTGTACCGAAAAGGCGATTCATTTGCAAGTTGAGCAAACGTAACTGCGGGAAACAAAAAGATTTCGGAAATGGATTATCGGAACGACAGTTCCATTGCATAAACGTTTCAAGCAAAAAGGGCGCCAACGGACTGGATTGTCTGGTAATGGTAATGCAAAGCACTTTCACGTTCCAATATGTCCAGAGAAGCTGAAGTGAGCTGCTGCCCAGCTAGGCCCTTTAGTCTCAATCTCAGTATTTACGTATCAGCAATGCTGTAACGACTTCCGTACTATTACTCTTGCGCTGGAATGACTTTTCTGACGTGTTTTCAAACTGCTCCAATTTCAACGCGAAATGACAGCCAAGACGAACTCGTCACTGATTGATCATGCTCGATTGATCGTGCATTGTCATTTCTACTGAGTTTGCGTTAAACAGACGCTTGCGTGACATCAAAGCTTGCGGCGTTTTTCAACGCCATTGGCTTACTCATTGAACTGTTCATTCGCTGGAAGAAAATGACGTGGAGTTTCTTTCCTTACAGTTGACGTTTTTTTATCGAATAGAGACAAAAAGAGTCCAGCCACGAGCAGCGTGCTATCATGGTACCTCGTATCGTATACATCATGCTTTTCCATGTCGGCCGAGCTATCCCATGTCAAACACTTTGACTTTGCTCGATACGGCAGTTGCAAGATGCTTTTTTCCTTTGTCGACAGAGAGATCAGGTACTCGATGTAGCTATGGAATTGTAGGAATACTGCTCCATATACATTTTTCCTCTTTTTCCTGCCTGGGATATGGTTCAAACTGATCAGTTTCTCTTCAATCACTAAAACACCCTCATATTCACGCATGAGTCATTCGGGCAGCGTTAGCTGGTGGCACGCTGTTCCAAACTCCCGGACATCCCGACACTCGTAAGCATAACACCACGTGCTTCAAGCATGGAATCATCGACCTCGAGCGTAATTTGCCAATGACGGCTCTTACATGAAATCGGAGGGTGCCGATATCGATGTCGCTTACCCACATCAGAAAATAGCTTATATCAACTTGGAGGAAAATTACCATGACCAATTATGCCCAAACACGTAGCATGCCACTAAAGGGGCATTTTAGCGACGTACGTAGCAAGAACGTTACCCTGTCTAGTGACGCTGCGTCTATGATCAGAAAGTGAATAGTATAATAAATTGTGAACTAACCAAATGAAAGACTACTTTTGGTCATCTGTTAGTCATTAAGCACAATGCAATTAATTCATTGACATCGCCCACACTGAGACCTGCTACGTGTATAGAATTACAACTTAGAGTTCTAGAGGTCCAGAGAACTTGCTGTCATATTGGGTGCTCTTTGTAAGGCCATGGTTTCTCTACAATTCTTTAGTGACATAGCCTAATTTTTTTGGTCAAAGAGTAACTTAATCTGCAACCTCTCAGGGGTTCACCGATGAAAGGCTGGTTCGATGAGCCTAGAATAGGGCTCGGACGGGCTCGGCGTTGGGAGGGGATAATTGGGACGACACTCGAGACGAGCCCATCCCAACTAACTATTCCCAGCCGGGAGTTGGGACTAGGGTCTTCACCTACCAGCTAAGTAGTCCCCTCCCATCCCATCCCATGCCGAGCCCTAATTTGATCTTTGCTGCGCAACTGATTTCCCAGTGACATCCAGAGTATTTTTGGCCAAGATTTCTAATTCCGACCATGACTACTGCGTCTCCTTTTGCGTTAAGTCGATGGACGTACAATAGTCCATATGCGTCAGTTCTATCAAACTGTGGTTACCTATATAGCGGGTTAATGTCTATCTCAGTCGCTAACGACCAGTCTGACCAAAGGAATTGCATTGGCCACAGTTCCAAGGATCCTGCGGAACTGAAAAAAGCCTCGCAGATTTTGATTGCCCCTTTTCTGTCTGAAACTTTGCTCGTCGTATGCGTTTCCAATTGGTTCGATCAAACTTACGGTATCTGCAAAAAGGCTAACTGAACTTTAAGCATTAAAAATCCTAACGTCACTATAATTAGTAAGTGACGCACCTGTAAGTGTGCACATCGTGGTATCCACAGTTCGTGAGGATCGCATAAACAATGATCTATTGCTGATCTTGGTGTTGAATATGAAGTTTTTTCACCAGATCTTTTTCTCTCTTCTTTAGCTAGCATACAACTACCACTAGTCTCACGATAGTCATCATCCATTTTAGTTCATTTGAATATCTCACACATGCTACTGCTAATTTGTACAGAAAGGGATGTTCTGCGTTCGGATCGGGGACTGAGAAATGCGGCGACTATTCCTGATCTGGACAGTAATCAAAAATTTCTATAAATAAGCGCCTTTGTGACGAGACGTTTTTCTTTCGTTCTTCTCCATCTTCCTTTCATCTTCACTTTCTCCAAGTATCTCAAAGTCAAAAAGCACCTCTGCAA
Source organism: Thermomucor indicae-seudaticae (assembly GCA_000787465.1). Taxonomy (NCBI): domain Eukaryota; kingdom Fungi; phylum Mucoromycota; class Mucoromycetes; order Mucorales; family Lichtheimiaceae; genus Thermomucor; species Thermomucor indicae-seudaticae. The sequence continues at coordinate 47,700 of JSYX01000186.1, forward strand.
GGTGTTGTTTGTACTTTCAGGAAAACGAACATACATGCGACCCGTCAAGAACACATTTACCTTTTTCCCGTACGCCCCACACGGCGTTTCCGTTTCACACCCTGGCATCAACTTCGCCAAAAGTTTCCATGCTTGGACTCTTTGTATATCCACTTTGCGGCTTGTCCGCATCATATTCCGTTCGCGGCTTGTCCGCGTTGTATACCTTTTGCGGCTGATCAGCATTATTCACCATTGCACGAACGACTGTATATATCATGCTTTTACTCCATTGCACATACTTCACTGCCGATACCTCTCACTGTATATATTTACATTCACTCGCCTACCCATTACATTTGTACATATCCTCGTCTAATGTATCCTTAATGTTTGGTCCTTTATTATCTTAGTCAAACCTTGGTTGTCGAAGCCCTTATAGCATGTTTGTAAAATATATAGACCATAAATGGTTCATTTGCCATGTTTGCAGAATTTCTGTGCGTTATCGATGAAACAGTGAGGCGTCGCTGGAGATATAGCGCCTTTTTCAATGAATACAAGTCAATTTGTGCAACGTAGTTCACGATACAGACTGGCGGTCTAGATTCTCTGGCATTCAAATAAGGCTTAGAACGAGTATCCCTGTACCTTTGATCCACTGACCCATTAGCAACGACAACGCACAGCTAAACGCTATGACTTGCATAGATGATGCTGTGATAATCAGAAAGAATGACTTCTGGAAACAAAGGAAAAATCAAAAAGGGGGACGTTCGTGCTAATCGTTTCCGATTTCCTGCGTCAAGTATGGAAGCGGCATGCGTCTGTAAAGAGGTCTGTCCGATTCTGAAGAGTATCTTTTAGGGTAATAATTTATAGAGTACATGATCTACCATCTAGAATATCTTTTCGCAGCCTGCAAGTCCAAAAATATATACTGTTATGACAACATATCTACTGTCTACACACCGCTCCAAAAAGTTTGCGTACACCTTGGCTGGACTCGGCCAAATCGACTTTTAACACATCTACTTTGGCAATAATGCGACTTGCCATTCACCCCATGCTATAAACGTCATATTTACACCGGAGACAATAGAGACCCTAAACGTTGTTGTATAAGTTTAAAGCTTTTAGAAACGTTAATGAAAAGATGACCACGAAGTTCCAAAGTTTTGCATACATCTCCACTTAACGTATAAGAGCAGTCATTGTCTACGATAATTCTTCTCCAAAACACCAGAGAGGAGGGACTGGAAGCATTCAGGGTACATAGAGAAACGCATAACGTTTGGTATGTTTAAAAAAGAGAAAAATTAGTACAGGATGTATCCACCACGAGCTTTATTACGGCTCGGCACCTCTGGGGCACGCTCTTGACCAATATCTCGCAAATGTCTGCTTTGATCTTACTCCATTGTTCATGCAGCGCCTGGTTCAACTGATCCTTGCTCGATATCAGGTACTTCATCTTTGCCAGGCTCCGCTCGAGTCGTACCAGAGGTGCTCGATTGGCTTTAAATCTGGACATCGGGTCTGACACTATGCAATAGTGGAGCTGCACGTTTGAGCATTCCGCAACTTGGCATACGCACCTGTATGGCAACAGCGTCATCTTCTTGAAAAAACAAAATCGACACCAGGCTTTTCTTGAAGCCGACTTTCCAGCCACGGGTGTAAATTCCTGGCCAAGACGTTGACGTACCTGTCTTGGTCCAGGGTACCGTCAATGGAAACAAAAGGGCCCACACCACTGATCCAGGAGCACCCCAGATCATCACGAAAACCTTGTCGAACCTGTATGTCCCTTGTACGCAGCGCTCCAGGAAAAATTCATCCACCTTCCCCAAGACGCGCCCGCAGCTGTCGTCCGCGCTGACGATGTATGTTGACTCGTCGGACCAGATAACCGACTTCCACCGCTCCTCGGTCCAGTTAATGTGTTCCACGGCCCATGTAAAACGTTTGAGCTTATGCTCCACAGTGAGGGCAGGCCTGTAAACTGGGCTACGTGAGGAAAACCCAAGCTTATGGACAGCTTTACGGAAGCGGTTAAAGGAAATACGCTTGACGTTTGCGCAGAATCTCGCGTGATGAACCGAAAGCGGGGTGAATGGAGCTCTCCGAGTGCTTGAGAAAGCATTATACAGTTCTTTGCACAATAGAACAAGTTCTTATGTTACGGGCTTTCGCGATCTGTCCGTAACTGAAACCCGCTTGCCAAAGGCCAACATGACAGCACATTCTTCGAAAGAAAGCCGCTTTCTAGAAGGTAAAGGGACGTTCACCGTAAAAATTGCGAACATCACGCCCTGAGATTGCGATGAGATCGATATGGGATGATAACATAGCAACCACCTTTTTAGGATATGGCATCCTCGTCGAAGTGAAGCGCCAATATTAATGTGTGTCTCCATGCAAGCTCTATTGTAACATGTAAGCTGTAGATATCGGACATACGTAGTATCCAGGTTAAAACTGACATGCGCAGAAAAGCCACATGGGACAAAGCATCTCAGTATATGAGATCAGATGATATGCGATGTCTCAGGAAGTCTCATTACGTTAAACATTCCTTGATAAGTGTTAGTTTTTGCAGTGGTCGGTAGTGTCACTAAGACTCATTGCGAATTGCAAATTCAAAAGCGCTGAAATAAAGCAAAAGGTGCAAGACTAGACTAGGTTTTCTTTGTAAGTCCCTCCGACTATGCACTCGGTGTTGAGCGCAGCATTTGCAAATGATGGAACCGAAACAAGCATTGGTCCAACCTTTAACGACGCAAACATTAGACTCTGCGCATTCCTGGCTGACAGCTTCGAAGACGTCACCAAAGTCACGGAAACGGTTGTTGTAAAGCGATTCCATGGTAGGAATTTCAGCATATCAGACGTTTGCAAACAGGAAGAGCAAAAAAGCAGTTCCTTAAAGCTTGAATGAAGATGCCTGATATTTATATACAGTCTGGTTCGGAATTGCTGTAAGAAGATGCTTCCAGAGTATGAATGAGAGAACCTTCTTGCAATCAAGGACTAATTGCATTCTAAATACAATATCCGGAGGTTCACTTACAGATAAAACTCTTTTATTTGGCAATGACCAATGTCATGCATTGACTTCCTATCTTTTTTCGTACTACCGGTCTCGATGCAAAAATAAATCGTCGTCTTTATAAAACAAGCCATGTCACCATTCTGCATTGGAGCAAGTGAATCGCAGCGATGCAGTTATAAAATATGAGAAAAACACGGATGTTGCCATATGGCAAAGGTACGAATAATCGAGTACTGTTGCTCTTCGAGGAGGGCACGACAACGTTTGATTGGATAATGTTGGAGGAAGCATGACAATGAAATTTCATTGGTCAATGGTGGAGGACACGACGGAAGTTATATTGGAAATGAGAAAGGCGGACTACTATTAAGTCATGAATTACAAAGAACGAGACAAACATGAAATATGGAGCAACTATATATTCTATTGAATTATCATAGAAGACTGGACGAAAACCCGACGTTAACGCAGTGCACGACAAAAGAATTTCAGTGGACGATAATGAAGGACACAGCAAAAGAATTTTATTGGATGATGACCAAGGGCACGAAGTCAGTACTAAACTTCTCCTTCATAAAAATTTTGTCGCACGCGTAGTAATTCCCCGCCCTCAAAGACTCTGGCATGCTTCAAAACCTTTCGCATTGACTCGCGTCTGAGCTTATACTCCTTCCATCAAAGGAGACGCCGGAATTCACAAGATCCGTTCGCATCCCTCCCTACTTGTTTTAAAAGATTCGAAACAATGTATGTTCGTTTTGCAAAGCCTCTTTTTGCATCACATGCATGAGAAAAGGTAAATATGATTCGCTAAGACCTTGCAGCTTCTCGAAAAAACAAGTGTGCATGGAAACCATATATTCATTTTATTATATTGAGACGATGTTTTAGCGGATGATGCTGTCAAACAAGACACTGGATGGATATTGCCATGGTCCATGGGAAGTTGCTGCGCTACAAGCAACCAATTACTGAAACGCGCAGATGTCCGTGTCTGAATTGCCTGCATAAAAGAAACACCCTGTCTCTTTCATTGAAGCGCAGGTGATAAAAAAGCTCCTTTCTCTTTTTTTCTCTTCGTTTTCTCACTCCCACAACCTAAGTAAAAGTCAACATGGATACCACCACTACACGCAAAGTCGATATATTACCGAAAGTTCAACAGGAGCAGCTGGACGAGGCGACGACTGAAGCAGGAGCAGGAAGAGGAAATGAAAAGCAGACAGGTACATATAGATCTGTTATGGCTAAAAGGAAGGGAAAGGTTGGCTTACGATGATGACGACAAGGCAAACGGACACGAGAGACGATTGACGCTGCTGAGGCAGAACAAGAAGGAGGAAAGCCAACTACAAAGAAGGTCAAGGCCAAGTAGGGTTTCTTAACGAGCCTAGGCTCGATAGGCTCGGCTCGAGCTCGATAAGGGTCTTCAGGCTCGGCTCGGTAGGCTCGATAAGGCTCGCTGTATAAAGTAGGGTTCACTATGGGACTCGACTCGACTCGTGACGAACCCTAGTATAAAGGAAGTTCGTGGACGACGAGTGCGCTTTTGAACGCATGAAATGGTACTCCGGACAGGATATGTTGGAACTAGGCTTTATTTAACTGATAGAAGCGAAGCGACTAACCTGCTATCTAGCCTTTTAATAAGATAACATGAAAAAAGATGGCATGTTGTAATCGGGTACGCTGGTCCTACAAGACGTTACCTCAAGACGCCGTACCTGAATGTGCCATTTGTTAGATGTCAGATACAACAATGGGTACAGGGGAATATTAAAAATTTGTGGATGGAGATTGAAATCCATGTAACCTCGATACCGTGTGTACGAGCCCATAGCTCTTTGCAGCACAATTCAATTGGTTTTCAATACGCCAAGAAGAATAGTAGAAAAGAAATTGTTTATTGCCATGGAAAGATGTTGTATTCTATTGTATATAATGTCATCACAGTTGCATAAACTCGCGGATGCTCGATTAGGCTCGATAAGAAACCTTATCACAGTCCCTCCTTTCTGGCGTTTTGGGGAAGAACTACTGTAGACAATGACTGCTTTTATATATTATGCGGAGATGTATGTAAAACTTTGGAACTTCATGGTCACTTTTTCATTAACGTTTCTAGATGCTTTAAACTTATACAACAAAGTTTAGGGTCTCTACTGTCTCCGGTCTCCGGTATAAATACGACGTTTGTAGCATGGTATGAATGGCAAGTTGCATTAGTGCCATAGTAGATGTGTTAAAAAGTCGATTTGGAAGAGTTAAACCAAGGTATGCGCAAAACTTTTCGGGGGGAGGGAACTGTACCTTTCTAACATAATTGCTGACAGATGTGCGGTCCAGCGACCTTGTTATTCTACAGTATCTATGGGCCAAAGTCGAAGCTTGGCGAGTAAATGCGTATGTCGCAATCCAGCACAAGATAGGGTATGTATTTCCACCAAATAGCACCTTATTTTTCCGCGGCGAGCAATACTAGACTCATCAAACAAGCCTATCTAATCGCTAATCTGTCAAGCGCGGAGCCAAGCTGAGCATTGCCCTTTGGAGACCGGAATAAACTTCCACAACGCATGCCTTCGTTTTTTATAGAGTAGCTGCCTTAGCGCGTACCACAACGCAAAGTAACATGGAAAGGGCCATTGAAAGGAAGCTAGCATAAGCGTCTACCCAGTTTCATTGTTGAACCCATGTCAGAAGCTGCTTCACTTGTGCAGCCAGAGTGCTCACTAGTTCCTCCAGCTTCATACGTTGCTCACGTTCTTCTTCCAATTGAAGCTCGAATTCTTTGCGAGCATTCTCGATTTCGTTTCTTACGAAGGCCTTCAGTTTGGTTTCCAAGTCTTCGTTGCTGTGGCTGTTAGGCTCATTAAACTGGTAAGCCACGGTTTTCTCGAGAACTGGCAGTGGTGGCTTGATACCGTCTTTTCTCCCGTTCTGGTCTTCCAACTAGTGGTCAGGCGCTGGTTCCCACGTTCTATGCTGCAGAGCGTGTTGATTTTTAGGTTCTGAGGGAGAGCCTCCGGCAAAAGGCGTTGGGATTTTTGCAAAGATAGATTTAACCTGCTTGACAGGAACTGATCGAGACTTTTCTTCTTCTTGGTTTTCAGGAACTTTAGGCATCTGCAATATGTTCTAGTCAATAATCAACCTGAAGAAGAGAAACACCTATATTCGTCGGTACCTAGCTAAGCGGACGTGACGTAAGGCCGGGCAGAGCGGGTCCTGGTTCTGGGAAGGCAGAGAAGATGCATGATCATGCGTAAACTTGTCAATAATTTGTATCTATAATCCCTTCTGTTACTATTTCACGCAAGAAAAACCATTATGGAATAAAAACCCGACCATATTAAATTGTTTGTAGCAGCAATAACCATCATCTTCGCTCTCCTGGCATCCATTATTTGCGTTATATGTCGAAAACGTAAAGCTGCCAATAAGCAGTAAGAACACGAGGCTAAGCAACATGGCTTTCTTGGATGTGAAACACATTGTGATTGTAGACGTTTTTCGAGGTAAAAGAGGAGAAGAAAATAACTGAATTTATATGGTAACGAATTTTCGGCAGTTTCTAATCAGAAGCAGATGTTTTCCTTCTTGCATATTAAGCAACGGGACTCGGATGTATCGAGGTTTCTGGCAAATAATCCGTGATTTGAACCTTAATACGTGAGTGTCGTATCAACAACCGTTTTTTCCATTATCACTAGTACAGACTTTACCTACGTCAACCATTAATAGAGGATCTGTCATCTGTGGATCACGACGGTACGCACGAAGGATCCAATTCATTATTGTATAGATGCGATACTCGCGATTATAGTGGTTAGCAACGTCGCCTAGGCGGCCTTCGGAAGCGATAACGTCTTGTTTTCTTTTGATCTACAAAACGCATAAACCTGCATAAATGAAATAAACAAAAACAACGGCAAAATAAAAACAACTCACGATACAAACTCGCGATACAAACTCGCTACTGTTAATAATTTCTGAAAAGGTAAATGGGGTTCTAACGTCGCCAAGGCGCATGATGGTCCGACCGGAAGTGGGTGTAATGATTTCGAAGTTGCATGCGGACGGTGGATGTTCAACTGGGGACGAACGGATAGATGCTTAGCCCCTTTCTCTCCTTTTTCTCCCCCTTTTTACCGTTGTAGTCGTTCTGGTGATTTTGAAGATATCGAGCAGTTTAAAAACAAGTAAGTCTAAAGTGAACGACGGATTGCTGGTTTCTGAGGTACTTAGGTGGCGCCTGCTGCGTGTGCACGGTGTTACGACAGTGGCAATTTATATATTCACGTTGGACCTAACAGCGGAGTCTCGGTATCTATAAAGAGAATCTTTATTCCGGGCAGAAAAGATGCTTTATGCTTTAAACACATTGCAAAAAGGTAGTCGACGATGCCATGGTGGGAGTCGCAATATCCAATATCTATTAGGCCACTTGAGAGGTTTCTTCTTTGCAAACAAACATCCAACCGTTTTGCTTTCTTCTTCGCTTCTGTTTTACTTTTCACTTAACATGCTTTTCTGTCATGACGCGATCCAAGATGGTGAAAGATCAGCTGCATGAGGTAGAATAAACGCGGCGAGCTCTGGAGACGTTGCAGGAAAAGCAAACAGAAGACAGCCCTAATTCAAAAAAGTCGAGCGAAGTTTGAACAACTTACTGAAATAACGGAGGAGCAGGAGAAGACCGTTGCAGAGCATTATTTCATTAAAAAATCGCCTCCATTCCAGCTCGGGCTAACGGTCAATTTCTTTTCACTGCTGTTGCGGATGCAGGAAATGAAAAAGCTTGGCATTGCACAATGATCGCTCTTCCTTGTTCCTGGGCTGGCCCACCATCTGAAAATCGTGGTATGCGTCGCTTTAACAACTGCATTAAGCGTGGTATGTTGCCGGGGATTATGCCTGTAGATGGTACAATTGCTAACATTGACGTATAGACACACGGCGTTTGTAAAACTGTCGCCGTTCCCAAACTATTGGCAAAGCTCATGAAGCTTCCTCGAAAAGGAAACTACGCATGGTAAAAGCTAACTCGACGTCGGATCTTTGTCATGTATACAGGATTGCAAATGAGGCTCAGTGTGTCAAATACGGCGTGTCGTATCCAACATCTTCTCATTTGCAATTTTGGGAAATGGATATCTGTTTTATGGGCCGTTACCCAACTTTGTCTTCTGAGTGTTAATTGTTACAGATGATGCATATCTCAGCTTCCAAAATCAGGGACTCAGGCAACAGTTAGACAACACATTCTGATCTAAACTAAGATCATACTTTCTGTTATAAACTGAACTGTTATATTCGTTCTCGTTCCATTTGACAACAGAGACAACGCCTGTGACTAGGAATGTTCAGAACAGTATAAATACAGTAGAGAAATCACTTCTAATAAAACACGATATATTCAGTCTCGCTGGTTCTTTTGGCTTTAACTTTTTGTGATATCTCACGGCGAATATCGATGGCACACGGCTTGCTTCTATTGCCTCCAACATCAGTTATCTCTTGCGCACGATCTTCCGCAAGCCGTGTCCAAATTGGCCGCTTAATCGCATCTTTGCTTGCTCCCTGTTGGACTTACTAGACCTTGTAGCTTTTGGAAATCGCAGGTATGATGAGGAAAGGGATTTCCATATACAGTGACCCAAACTGAGCTTACGCTCTTCAATAGACGGCCAATTGTCATTCGTCGACTTCGACAGCAAAACCAAGCTATATTTACCAAAGTATGACTGACCAACCAACCAAAGACGCAGCATCTTCGCTTACTATAGTTTAACCGGAAAAGTCGCTACCCGAGGAACTTCCTGATAAGACAGCAGCTTCACAAATTTATCCCAATGATATTGCCGATGCCCGAAGCGTGCCTGCCACCGATCTGAATCGCAAAGCGTCATCCCCCCTTCAAGATCGCAAAATAGTCTACTATTCTGAGCAACACAAGCACGGTTTTCAGATCACCGACATCCATGGTTTCGGAAGACGAAGACGAGCAGTCATACTCGCGCGCTATCCGTGATCCTCTGGACAGCCTGCGGCGTACAAACCAGCCTAAAGACTTGCCCCAGCTTTTGCGTGACGAACAACAAGCTCAGACTGCAACGAAAACGGAAGTTAACCTAGCACCAAGTGTACACAAGGGAATCCAACTTGGAAATCTTCCTAAATTTGCGGCGCATCAACGCTCCACGTCTATGCGAACGGCTGTCATCAACGTCAATCCTGCTACTAGCAAACTCCGGGTCTACCTTCCTGAATTATCTGCACTTCAATATATGATCCTTCGGCATGCTGCAGTAGCGCAAATTGAACCATACGTCCGAGAACATTTCACGCTGAGCTAGCTACTCAGTCTGATTAACACGAAGAAGGCATCTATGTCACTGCAAAAAGTGAGAAATTTCAGCAAAATTCCCGCAGCAGAAACCTTACGTTCCGCAGTAATTTTCTGAAGCTTTCTGCCTTCTTTGGGGATGAGAACTGATATACACTATAGCAGCGTACGGGCAAGACGCAGGAGAAATACTATGAGCCATCCGCGCGTTTCAAAAATAGACTTAGAAAATAAGTCTCGGAACGCTACGTATCTGCATGCAGAAACGCGACAGAAACGTAAAGTTTCCGTCACGTTTCTGTAACGTTTCATATTCCTTGGTACGTCAGATTCTTTTATAGTGTGTGGTGCAAGCTTTTTACATCTTTGATGCATAGACATTCCAAAAAAGCCAATAAGGGCAGGGAACACGGAACCTTTGGTGTTCCGCTCAACCTCTTGACGGAGAAGACAGGAGTTCAGTCAACCCTCGGCGCCAGTCCGTCCCATGCGCGCATCGCAGCTTTCATCCACGACGTGATAACCGCCATGAGACATATGAGTAAGTTAGTTAGTGGGGAAGGATATGGTCATCCACGGGAACCACTGAATATGGCTTTGAAGACATGTCGATTGAAGGCATGTTTCGAAAATGGCAATACCCGTCGTTTGAAAGACATGAGCGATCAGCTCAACCGTAATCCTCACGAGGTTGATCTATGCTCCGAGCATTCGATCCAGATCGCTGCGCTCCTGTAGAAATTCCTTCGTGAATTGCCCGATTTTCTTATAAACTTCGAGTTACATGGTCTATACACGTGCGCAATTGGCCTCCCAACGAGGCTTCCCGACGGCCTCGGGCAAAAAGTCGGTCGGGTCACATTTTATGACCATGTCCGTACAGTCAAGTAGAACGGGGAGCTTTTCTCGCCGGTTGACCGAAGGACGGACAGCATATTCTATCCGCCAACGGGACGGACACGACAAAATATAATGTACATAGCATTAACATCGTAGCTTTATATATCAACCTACCGAATATACAGTCGCAGTTCAAAAGTCAAGGCCGCAGACCAATTTTTAAGCATTTATTTCGAGTACACATGTTTCTTTTCCTTTCTTTT
>JSYX01000187.1:0-57763 GCA_000787465.1 Thermomucor indicae-seudaticae
CTACTGTATTTTTAAAAAACGATTAGTTCTTTGGTACGGTTACTTCTTTTGTGTCTGAAAGTACAAATAATTCCAGGCAGTAGTTTGGTACACAAATTCTACAATCCAATCATATCAAAGACGCAAAGTGCTCCGACGTATGGCACCAAGACGGTCTTTGCCACAAAGTAGAAAAGAATGCCAAAGGCAATGGATATCGGTAATGCTGGTAACGCCTTTTTGTAGATCGCCAGCAAAAAGATCGTTGCCGTTAACCCGGTCAAGACAGCAATCGTGCAACATATTGTCGTGATCCAGTCATACAACGCTATTTTCTCATATTAACGGCAAGACTTGCAATGAAACAGGAAAAAACTTGCGCTATCTCACCTGCACGTGCAATAAGTACACTGTAAAATACAAAATCGCCAAGACCAAGTTTAAGCCCACTCCTCTCGGCTACATAAAGGGAACGAATAAGCCCGAATCGAAAACAGATAGGATGTAACTGCACACGAACCATCTTCCTCATCCTTTTCTTCCTGCTGGTCTTGTCCATCACGCGCCTGCTCGTCCCTTTCTCCCACTTCAGCAGATCCTCGCCTGGACTCCATTCGACACACAACCGTGCTGCTGGAGGCGTTTTCGTTTCTTAGTCTTACGAATGTACCCACTTGAGTACCAGGATTTACAGTAACGGCACCAGGCCCTAATGACGATGACATGAGAGATAGTGAAGAATGTCCATGCTGTGTTGAGCGGACGGGCGACTGATATGCTTGATTCGATTGCAGCGGTGACGTCGAGGATATTGATGCAGAGTCTTCGGATGAGCTAGGGGTCATGGTTTGTATAGTATCGGTAAGGGAGGAGTACGTCCGAGTTCTTCTCTGGTCGTAAAGAAGCGCTTCACTTGTTGATGAGCCTCTGCCGATTTGGTTTAACGTTTCTGATTCAGCAACGGTACTTTTTGATAATCGACGCTGACTTCCCGCAGAAACCATAAGCCAAACAGCGTTCACAGAGTAAAGCAATGCGGGTACTTCACGTTGCTGGCTCCGAGAACTTTCGATGAGCATGCGCAGTGGGCCAAACGGACAGAGCACAGCAATCAAGTCTATATCATAAGCGCCGTCGATTCAGACTGACGTGTACAATGATGACCATTGTACTGTCTTATAAAACTTACCCCAGACGGCAAGTAAGCCTAGGAGAATCCAAGTCGTCCATTCTGATAGCCCCGTTAAGGAGAAAGCCTAGAACCAATCCATTAACTTAGTAGCCTGAAACGATTAGGCTTAAAATAGAGAGTAATCCAACCATTAGCGAGCACAGCACCGTTAGATAGCCCTGTTGTAGCCACAGTGGCCCTCTCCAGAATATCGTGACCAGTCCAACTATAGCAAAATTCCACAGTGCAAACGCCAGTGTGATATAGTCGATTGGAATTGAAAATACTTGGATAAGATTACTGCAACACAACCGTTAGCAAGACCTTCCCCAAGAATATATCAGTATCACTCACAGTAAAAGTACGTATGTCATGAACCCTAATAATAACAGTATGATAATCATGAAAAAGACATACAACACCTATGTAAGTTAAGGTCAGACAAGACGCTGCGACTAGGGAACGGCAGATCTCAAACCTTTATCCATCCTTTTTTGAACAAAAACAAGATAATAATGGTCACAAGAACCATCTGGCCAACGATAATAAGCGCATTGGTCAGTGAGCCCACCATGCCCGGGTTACTGCTACTGCTGGAACTACCACCGCCAGATGAACCGTTGGATGAGGTAGAAGTACTAGGAAATACAGCGTAGGGCGAGCGCGTAGGACTAAGAAATAATGAGTCACACACATACTATGGATGCCACGCAACCCTCTCTTACCTGTAATCGCTGCTGCCACTAAACGCAACCTTGACCCAAAAGATACTCAGGATGATGCAAACAACAACAGGCCTGATTATGAAATAGATTTGCTGCACGTAAAACCGGAGATCGTCTGCATATTCTTCATCAAAGTCTGCGTCGTCTGCGTCCCTGGATCGTTGTCCATTGCCTGAGTCTCCCAGCTCGCTCATGGCGATTTCATTGGATCCGTCACGGCGTGGCCCTAAAGTTGAACCTCTGTCATTTTCTCTCTCTCTCTCTCATTCTCCATGTGCCATAGGAGTATTGCCCTCAAACATTACTTGCCTCGCCTGGAATTTACGCTGAGAGCAGCACTAAATCGACTATACGATGTTCGATGCTGCACTGATCCCTGAGACCGTCGCTGCTCCTCCCGCGTCGCTCGTCTGGCTCTTCGTGCAGCCAATGTAGACTCGCATACGTTGTAGTGTTGCTCCTTCCAGTCTAATTTTTGACATTCTACTGAACAATATCGGGGACCGTCAAGACCACACGACGAGCACATGAACGTGGCTGGCTTTTGGCACCGTACACAGGCGGAAGTCTGCTGACGTGCGGGTGCCGTGGCTGCTACCGTTGTTGAATCGTCGATAGTGTCGTCATGCTCGGCATCAGGCAACGTTGGAGAATTTCTAGACATTACCAACGTCGATCGCTGTTGAAGGTCGTTTTAACTTATCGGACGGCAGGAAACCGAGCACTAAAGGAAGGGAATGGGGATGAAGGCCAAAGCCAGGACAACAAGGGGTATAAATCGGGAAAAAAAAGAGTTGATGAGAACTTGTTGTCAATCAGTTAATGAGGCTAAAGTAATTGGATCGTTTCCAGTGGTTTGCTAACAATGGCAGGTCTGTAATGCAAAATAATAGGAGTATCAAAAGATACGGTTATTCATGATGAAGAGGGGGTTGACATTTAGGTAGAGCTCCCAGTTTGCATCCATCAAAGCTCTGGTCGCACAGACACTAGCAACACTTTGTGCTACTTTTACATACAAGAATGGAAATCTGAACGATCTTGTATTCGAAAACTATAAAGTGCAAAAAGGATTAAGACAAGTATTACTATTACATAAGGTCGGTGAAGGTGTTGTACATGGAATACATCAGGTTCTTCTAATAATTGTCTATTGTACTATTCAGAATGGGACGATCTTGCGCTTAAAGTATTTCCAGACTTCTGTAAGCATAGCGTAGACAAAGCAGGACGCTGCGACCATGCCCCATTCCCAACCAATGGAATGTTGTTTGAAGACAACTTCGTTTAATCTACACATTTATATCAGTATCGGCCACTACAAGCAGAAAAAAAGGGGGACCGCGCGATACGTACACTGGCACATAGAGTGTGATCACCAAGAGGATGGCACTGAACGCAAAGGCATAATACAGATACCAGTTCTGTTTGGTGGTAAAGGCGGCTGGAATCCATGCCAAATACCATCGCCGTTCACCCGCAAAGTATGAAGGAAGCCAGACGATATTACGAAGATCACGGCAAGTGAAGCTGTGCAGAAGAAGGAGAATGCATTCCGTAGCAAACAGAGCACCTCGACCGCGGTATACTAGATAGCAGCTCTCATTGTAGCTCTTGTTGTTACAGTCGTGTCCAAGATTGCCGTCACCCCAGCCGTAAATGGAAACATAAAAGTTGAGAAGACCAATTCCGCCGACAACGACACCATAAAACATGATATCAAGCAAATTGGCTGTGCGGAATAGACCATGATCGCGACGTCGCGGAGGAGCCAACATTTGGCGAGGATCAGCAGGTTCAAGACCCAAGCCCATAGCAGGAGGAGATCTGTCATTAAGCGTTTAGCATTTCCGACCGCGAGCGCCTAGTACCGCCCAGAGTATACAACTTACGTCGTCAGGCAGTTGGTGAAAAGAATCTGAAGAGGCGACAAAGCAAACACAGCCATGCCAGACTCGTCTTGGAACGCCAAACCGATAATTAGCAAGACAACCAGCCCACAGTTGGCGGTCAGCAAATGGACGACAAAACGAGAAATATTCGAAAACACGCGACGACCTTCTTCAATGGCACTGACAATCGTCGCAAAGTTGTCGTCGACCAGAATAATATCGGATGCTTGCTTGGCTACGTCTGACCCTGTTTCGCCCATAGCTATGCCAACGTCGGATTCTTTTAAACTAGGAGAATCATTGACGCCGTCACCAGTCATTGCCGAAATCCTCTTGCGCCGGTGAAGAGCTTCGATCATCTTGACCTTTGTTTCTGGGCTGCAGCGCGCAATAACCAGAGGCAGTTCCTCAAGGGCATCGATTTCCTCCACCGACATCTTGTCGAATTTTTGAGCAGACATTACCAACTCTTTGGAAGTCTTTCTGTCTTCCGTCAGACCGTAATCAGAGGGGAGAATGGCTACTTCACGGGCTATAGCAGTTGCCGTGGCGATATGGTCGCCCGTCAACATGTGTACCGTAATTCCTAATCAATTCAAGGTTTGTCATTAAGCTATTGGGGTTGGATTATCAAGAAAAGAATGGATAGAATAGACTTTACCAGCACGATGGCATCGTTCTACGGCCAATTTAGATTCTGGACGTGGTGGGTCATAAATGCCAACCAAACCCAGAAAGATCATTTGCTGTTCAATTTCTTCCCGACTGAATGTGTCCGGTGTCACTTGTCCATCTGCCTTCACTTTGCGGTAAGCCAGAGTCAGAACCCGAAGACCACCACGAGCAAGGGCTTCTACTTGAGGAAGGATCATGTCTTGCATCTTTTCAACGCTCATGTACTCAACGTCTCCTTGGTCATTCGTCTGGACACCGATGCAGCTCCCCAGGGCTCGTTCCGTTGCACCTTTCAGAAAGGCAATATAACCGCCATCCGTTGTCTGCGTCAGCACGCTCATACGCTTGATGCTTGAATCAAACGGATATTCGGCGATAAGTCTCCAACCTCCATTGTCTACAAGCGTTGGTTTTCCCAGATTCAGCTTATTAGCAAATACTTGCATAGCAACCTATGGAGTTTGAAGACATGTCATGAGCCTTCCTCTCATCATTTTCATTACCGTCCCATTACTTTTTACCTCAGTTGGATCACCAATAGCCAAGGGCTCGCCCGTTTCCTTGTCTTTGCGAACCTCGCTCATGTTGCACAGGGCAGCGGTGTGGACAAATTGCCTCATGCCAGGACCCATTGTATCTTTTGTGACGACCATGTTCGTTTCTTCATGAATCACTTCACCTTTCGTTTCAAAGCCTAAGCCAGCGACTTTGTAGAAGCCTGTCCCGGGTAGCCAGAATCGAGTCAAGACCATCTTGGATTGCGTCAGTGTTCCAGTTTTGTCAGAGCAAATGTTGGTAACGGAGCCCAAGAGTTCCAGCGAAACCAGTCGGCGGACAAGGGCATGTGCTTTGGCCATGGCATGGACACCAAAAGCTTGAGTGAGCGTAAGGACAGCCAGGAGACCTTCAGGGACAGAAGCAATAGCGGTTGAAATGGCATACAGGATTTCTTGTTCACCAATCTCGAACTTGGAAACACCAAATATGACGATGACGACAATCACGGCGTAGCCAAACAAAAACATGGCCAATCGATCAATATTGCGTTGAAGAGGAGTTCTTTCGTTGTCCCCACTGTCCATCAGACGCCGTGCAATCTTGCCAATTTCCGTGTTCATACCGACAGCTGTAACCAGACCTACCAAGCAAACGATCTCAGTTTCAACTTGCTTACACCAAAGGAGAAAGCTGATATTGTTGGGTGAGAGCAATAGCATACCTTTTCCTCGGCCTTTAGCAAGTATTGTACTAGCGTAAATCATGTTGACGCGGTCACCGATGGGTATATCTGAAGACTCAAGGGTATTAGTGGTCTTGTTGACGGGAACAGACTCTCCGGTCAACAGAGCTTCATCGACATCCATATTAAAGACTCTGCAATTATTTTTTCCTTGACTGTCAGCATCTTGTCAACGAGTGGGCTATGATTCAATAAACGTACTCAATGACTCGACAGTCGGCGCCAACAACATCACCGCTCTTTAGAATAATGATATCGCCGATGACAAGTTCACGCGTCGGTATCGTCATTTCGTGACCAGATCGAATGCACACGCTCGTTGGAGAGGCCATCTTTCGTAGGGATTCCATGGTCTTTTCAGCCTTGTATTCTTGCATAAAGCCGACAAATGCATTAAGAAACATGATAAAGGCTATAACACTACCTTCCACCCAGTCGCGGTAAACAAACGAAACAATCTATGAGATAAAAATTAGTATTCTTCTTCATTCGTGTTTTTCTTGCAGAGAAACACTTTACTGTAGCTATAAGTAGGATCATCACCATCAGATTGAGAAACTGTTTCAGAAACAGCTTGACGGGATTCACGCCTCCGCCACCTTGAAGTTCGTTAAAGCCGCACTCTGCGCGTCGTTTCTCGACTTGGTCATGCGATACGCCGTTCTCCAGGTCTGTTTTCAGTAACCGTGCGACGGTATTCAGATCCATGGTGTGGTACGGTGGTCCTTCTGTCCGCTGAATATCGCGGCGTTTAATAAGATTCATTTTTTGCATCAGTACACTGCGCACGGATTTGGTCTCGACGGTGTCCGAACTTTTCAGTGTAGGGGATCGTGTCAAGGCCTTTTCATTAAGTGGCTTTGGCTCCTTTGGAGAAGGGCTAGCAAAGCTGATTGCCGCATGATTATTAGGCTGCGACTGCTGCACTGGTTCTTGATCAATGGTAATGGAAAAAGAAGACATAGACAAATAAGACGCCGAATTGACTCGCGTTTATTTATCGAACTAAGCAAAGGACCCATATTTTTATACATTCACCCTTCTGATAGTTCCATGCTAAAATTTTCCTTGGAAACTTTGGAAACGTTGTATCATATCCGTTTCTTTCTGGGAAGAGCTGCGCAGAGGGGAAATCGGCCTATAGAAATAAAGACGCAGGGCACGGATCACTTTCCCCGGCAAGTGGGCCTGTACGTCGCTAATTTCTGTGAAACAGAAGAGTCAATATGAATAAGAAACAAAAGCAGATGATCATCATGGAAATGGACAAACTCATTGAATGAATAACAACGCCAATGCAATTGCAGTAAACAGTCTGGATTCTCGAAACTTTTGGACGATCTCGTCCAACAACTGGCGACCTCCATAACAGGCAACTTGGGTCTGCTGGGTCCGTATTGCCGATAAAAGTTTGGTAAAGGAGAGATCCTATGAGCCATTTTTGCTATACGAAGAGAACCTGCAAAATCTCGGTAAATGCAGTGAATCTCCGCAGACGGAAACGTGGGATTTGCTCTGTGTCACTCCAGACTTGTGGTTACCTTTATACTGATATCATTGTGGACAGCGGGTAACGTGGAAGTCGCGTTGTCTTCTGGTCTATAACCTATTTTGTTTCAGGTTTAGAGTAACTTCTTCCTTTTGTGCTACATTAATCCGAAAACGTACCCACTTGTATGTCATCCCCTGCACACCCACATGCAGCATACATTGTGCTCTCGAAGATGTGCCAACAATTCTGTAACAGCGTCTTTATACGAGGTACATAGGAAACCTCATGAACTCTCAGACTAAGATTGCATGCTCTATTAATTTGGATTCGATAAAAGGTCCTTCCGTCATACGTAGAAGGAACCAATCTCGTTCACCGATTGCTGCGCCCAACCACTCCAACTGCGTCCGAACGAGCTTAAGGGTCTAAGCAACCATACTGGGCACGCTTTAAGCTCGCCGTGCTAAGCGGCGTAGTGAATCTGTTCCGTAAACAAATGTGATTTAAGACGGATGCTTCCTTCTGACGGCAATAGGATCACAGTAAGCAGAAGCCAAGTCCCGATTTCTCTTCCACTCCCTGACAAACTCATTTGATTTGACCGAAAAGCGCACAAATATGCTTGATAAATGCTCTCGTTTTAACACATTCTGTCATTGGTTTTCTTTACATCTCAATCGGCTCGCGCACCTCGCTGGCACGCCAATATCGATAAATTAACTTATTTACATTGCAAATATGACGAAGTTTAAAACGCCTTTATGCGAAAATGCGCGAGTATTCAGCGACTCAGCATGAAAGAAGCAGCGTTGTCATCCTTCCACTACGCTCCCTGATCGTAATATAATGCACAAACGAACGTATCAGTAATGACTAGCCGTTAATCTTCTATGCAAAATACATTTGCTCTTTGGTCTTTACACTCTGGTAGCTTACGTCGTGTGCTCGGTCTCTTATGCTGCTCATACTTTACTACGGTATAAAGCCCCGAGATTACCGCTCATTAATGGAAACGGCCCTTGTATACGTCCCCATTTGTTGTTCTCACAAGACTTCCTCGCGAAAGGGTGCGCATGAGAATAATGCATGTGCAGAAGTATTACTTAATTTCGCTTTACACCATTGCAATGGTATCTTCCTTCCCTCCAGAAGAGAAGACAGTGAGGAGCACTGAAACTGCACGAGTACGGCAATTCCGTGACTGTTGAAATTTTAGACGCAGATATTCTCAAATCCGCAGTCTGCGGTTATGCTCCCTCCTTAACTCGTCACCATGTGGAAGCCAACAGGTACAGTTTCGAAAATGCGTACTGATTTTGCGGTCAATGCTAAGATTTTGAAAAAAGGCACAAATGTAATTCCCTTGGGGACAAAGAGACGTTTTGGAGACAGCTCTCCTGAAACGCAATCAACATTGACGGAACCGGCCAAGCCATCTGACTCATCGACTGGTAAGAGAAAACAGACATTCAGGTTATAGGCCGCCCATTTGCTGTGTGCAATCTGCACTTCTGTCTTTTGTTTTCGCTTTTATTATTATTACTACAGGCTTTGCAGAGTTGCAATCCGGCTGTATTGATCTTTCGATATTCTAACATTGCAAACTATGCAAAGCCTCTTTTTGGGCCTGAATGTTAAATAGCTTATAACATACACGAAAGACATGACGATCCTAACCCGTTATTGCCCTAATAGCATCAACAAATACTAATGCTAACGCTAATGCTAATGCTAATGCTAACGCTAACGCTGACGCTAACGTTAACGGCTCTTCAGCTCCTCCTAACAACACCGAAAAGAAACGCCAGCGTCGTAGCCGATGGGGAGATGCAGACAAGAAAGTGAACATTCCTGGCATGCCTACTTCTTTGCCCAAGCTTAGTCAAGAGCAGGTCGACGCTTATCTTTGTAAGTATATGTCTAGAAACAGGAACCTTGTTTGCAGTGCGCCTGACTTTTTGCAGTGCAAATGCGTCTAGAGGAAGTCAATCGAAAGCTTCGTACAGGCGATTATGTGCCGCCAGAAAGAGAAAGGTATGTACTTGGACACAGACAGTGAAAATGACCATTATTATTAACATTCAACAAGATCTCCTTCACCGGAACCGGTGTATAACTCGGAGGGTAAACGTGTCAATACACGTGAAGCACGCTATCGAAAGAAACTGGAAGATGAGCGCCACAAATTGGTCGAGACTGGTTTGAAAACGATCCCTGGCTTTAGACCGCCGCCTGATTACAAAAGACCGACCCGTATTCACGAGAAGGTGTACATCCCTGCGAAGGAGTTCCCTGAAATCAACTTTATCGGTCAGCTTATTGGCCCTCGTGGTAACACGTTGAAGGGCATGGAAGCCGAATCTGGAGCAAAGATTAGCATTCGTGGCAGGGGTTCAGTGAAAGAAGGCAAAGCCAGAACCGACGCCGCTAGTAACTCTGCACAAGAAGAAGATTTGCATTGTCTTGTCATGGCAGATTCCGAAGAGAAAGTCAAGAAGGCTGTGAAGTTGATCGAGAAGATTATCGAGACAGTAAGTCTACCTGGGTCGAAGCAACAAGGTACTTGTATACTAAGTATTTTGTAGTCTGCAACATTACCAGAAGGCCAGAATGAGCTTAAGCGAAATCAATTGCGCGAACTTGCGGCTCTTAACGGTACATTGAGAGACGATGAAAATCAAACTTGTATCAACTGCGGTGGCATCGGTCACCGTCGATATGAATGTCCAGAGAGGCAGAATTACACAATCAGTCTTACTTGCAGAATTTGTGGTGGCCGTGGACATACCGCACGAGATTGTCTTCACCGGAACGACCCAGAATTTATGGCTCAAGCGAGAGAACGCGACCAACATTTGGATAGCGAATATATGAATCTGATGGCTGAATTGGGAGAGAAAGTGCCTGAAGACGGCGGTGAGCGACGTGGGGTATGTTACTGTAATGTGATAATTGCCTTCTATACAGATTTCTAATCGATCGAACAGTTCTCCGGTCAAGGTGGTGCACCTTGGCAACGAGGATCGACAGGTGGCCTTCCACCATGGCAGCAGCGAGATTCCGGTGGTGCACCACCTCCACCTGGAGCACCGGCTCCCGGTGGCGGTGCGCCTTGGGCGAGACAAAGCTATGGCCCTCCTGGCGGAAACCCGTACGGACCTCCACCTCCTACATCGACTGGTTATTATCAACCGTATGGTGCCTATGGCGGCTACGCTGGTTATCCAGCATACGATCCATCGCAAGGATATGACGCATCGCAAGCGGCACCACCACCGCCGCCCGGTGCTGCACCTTGGGCAGTAAGTATCCATGTGTTCCTCGCGTTCATGTGTCCTGTGCAATATATCTTACCTTTTGCTTAGATGCCACCACCTCCGCCACCGGGAGGAGAAGGATGGGTATGTATAACAATGATATTTATTACAGTAAGTGTCGGATTCTAACGTGAGTTTGAAAGGATGCCGCGCCTCCACCACCTCCGCCACCGTCAGAACCAGCTCCACCCCCACCTCCGTCTGCACCTCCGTCTGCACCGCCACCTCCTCCACCTGAGGAATAGTGGAACCGCTTTATATACTGAACTAACTTTGTTGGTTACCTGATCATTGTCTAGGGTTTTTTTTTCTTATGATCGATAGTGTTAATAAAGGACTTACGATTGCTTGAAAACTTGACACGAGAAATTTACGTTCAGCGCAAACTGCGTTAAGGACAGAGCGTAAAAGTTAATCTGTGTTCTGGCAAAGCATGCCAGAGTTGGTATATTCAGGATCCTTTGTCAAGAATAGCTTCAGCTTGCTTGAATTAAGTAACGAGGATGTTGCACAGAATATAGAAGCAAGCGGTGAGTAAGTAATGGTTAGATCGGTCTTGATCGTGCAGGCGATTTGACCCTTTTAAAGATTAATCATCAAAGGCTTACCTGATGACGAAGCTGTCTTATGTACCAAAGATCGTACCTACACTCTTCGACAAGTACACACGTCTAATTCATTACTGTTGGCCTCTTCAAGTGGCTCAAAGCTACAAGTCGTCGACGATGTTTCAACGACCATAGAAGTGCTGCCTTGTCTGGCACGGTTAGGGCGTATTGACACTTTGATGAAGCCTACACTTTATGCGGGTCCGTCAGCAGAGAAGGACATGGAATCAAAGGTGGTTTGGAGCACTCGATGCGAATACGACTAGAAGCTGACTACTGTGATAGAAAATGTATAGTTGGGATGAATTGCTTTCTATCGTGCAAGCAAGTGAAAGTGAATTGAGAAAAGGATTGGCCGATCGTCATGCTTTCCTCTTGAACGGTATTTGTCATTCTCTCTCTGTTTGCTCCTTTTTGGTTCTGACAAGCAGTATGATTAGGCAAATACCGGATGCTGGATCGAGCGTATCTCCATGAACGGTTGGATGCGTTGTTGACGAACGCAACGATTAAAGATCTGGATCTGCAGTGTTTGAGTGTGGCAGATGCTGAAGAATGTATGATGAACGACGACGTCGACGAGGACCAGGCGATGCCGAGAGAGGTCGTGATGGCGTGTCTAGACTCGCTAGGGCATTGGTTGGATAAGGACACGTGCGCACTGGACGAGACAAAAGTATGTCGATTTCTGGGCGAGGTGTTATTGGCCGGCTCGCCCGGTAAAGAATGGGAACTGGAGGGTTTCATGGATTATTGGCGCAAGATGGCCCGTGAGATTTTTACACCTGACCTGTCCATGTTGAACGGGCTACATATTGTCACTGAGCGTTCCACAGTGCTGGGCAAACAACAATGCTTTGTGTCCTATTTCCCGGTATCCGAGTTGCCTACAGATCCAGCACAACGATTCAGTCGGCTGTTTGCAAAACAAAAGCAATGGTCACCGGAACAGATTCTGCCTTATATTGAAGACTTGGCTGCGGATGCCAAGGCGCGTGATGCTTTATTATTAAAATATACGCGCACGCAACGGGCACAAGGCAAACTGCTTTATGGCAGTCGGATCAAATAAATTGTAGATAGTACCTGGATCTACTGAAAAAGAAGGAAAGGTATAGTTAGTATGGTTTTACTTGTGTTACCTTGGTCACTCAAATGCTCAGAGAGAACCGTAAGTTTCCTGTCAGAGTGCTTATAAATGCAGAACGTGGGATAGAGGGTATACGCTTTGCGAGGTATGATATATATTGGAATCATACATGGATCATACAGAAGGGGGAGGGGAACGGGCATGGGGGCATATAGAGAGAGAGGAAGTGGGGAAGGCGGGGAAGTAGGGGGTGTGGGGAATAAGGGAAAAGGGGAAAGCAAGAAGATCATATATAGCCCGTTGCAACAGAATAACTTTCTGCCAGGGCAACCACACGCGAGTAATCTTCTCTGAACTCCCAGGTTGCATCATAGCGGGAAAGCTTGATACAGAGCTGCTCCAGAACCTGGACCCAGGTCTTGGTTTTGTCGGGCCCTTCTTGCTGTTCTACAAAGAACCTAAGAACTGCAAGGACATCAGAGTGTGGCGGCTGATGCTGATGATGATATTTGAACGCATTCATCATCTCCAGGACCACAAGACGACCTAGTTTCGTTTGATAAAACAAGTGCTGACGTACTTCGGCCGGCGCACGGAGACTTTGCTGGACAATGAGCATCAATCCAACAACGATCCCGAGAGGATTCTGTTGCAGCACATGGACGCAGAGTCGCACAAGCTGCTCCAGATCCTGCGCAATTTCACCAGCGCGGGCAAATTGTTCATTGGGTCGGACGTCGTCCAGGGAATGTGTCAATTGTTGTGCATGCCCACATATCATCCACAGATCTCGCCTTGCTTCCTTCTCTTGCGCCAATCGCTTCATACTCTCCCATTGTACCTGACATAGTGATGGCCGTGTCAAGCTTCTAATCCATGTCAACACGGACCAGCCCCCTTCGAACCCGGCGGGCTTATCGAACGCTTCCTTCTCGTCATGGTCGACGAATAAGGTGGATCCGGTCAGGAAACTACATGTGGAGGATGCCGAAGAGTGGGGTGGACCATCATAGGGATAATGTATAGTGGAAGAAGTAGAGGTAGAAGAAATAGATATAGAAGAAGAAGAGTTGACTGCAAATCGATCGAATCCAATCAGGGATAACAAATAATTAAAGAAAAGCCTTGGTTTGCTGGGATAAGTATACTTGGAATGTGGCATGTAACGTCAAACTTGGTATGATATGGTTTTTTCTTGTTAATGGTATATGATAGGCATATGTCGTTCGCTTTCGACAAGAAAACGTTTGCATATTCCGTTTAGTAATACTTGAAGAGAGAGATTGGGTTTGTGTCGGCTGATGGATCGGTCGCAATAGAGATATGCAGTCGATGATCGTCCTTCTCTTTATAAAGGGGATGGACGGATCGATTTAGCGCTGTTTTGATAAAGTCGGTGCCTTCCTTGTTGCTGCTTGATAAAGAAAAAGGTTGTGTGGGTGATAAGAAAGAAGAAAGAGGAAAAAGTTTGGGGAAGGGCAACCTGTTAATAACGGGTAAAGAGAAAAAGAGAAGAGAGAATTGAATGAAATGCAACTGGAGCGCTATTTAAAGGAATGACTATGGTCACGCGGTCCCTTGTCCCTTGTCCCTGTAAACCCCTTCCATTTTCCGTTATCTTCTGTGCGTTTCCACTGTTCCTTGGCTTTATGTAATCAAAGTTATCTCACAATCCCTTCTTTAGTGTTGGATAAAGATAAAAGGAGTCATTGTCATTTCCATTGGGAGTGGCAAACATGCAAGGTATCAGGTGACGTAAAGCATATGATTCGATGTGTAGCCCGCAAGCAAGGGGCAAAGTCGGTATTCAATTGACTTAGACTAACACTCATTCATCGTTATCTCCAGTTACTGTCATACTTTGGCATGGCGATCGCATGTGATACCCAAGTCGAGCTATTGCTTGACATGGGGTCTTTCTCGGATGTTTTTGCTCTGGATGCTGCTTTGCATCGTTGGAAAAGAAATAATTAGTACCCAGGGCTCTGAGGTGATAAACGTACATTAAGCTGCACTGAAAGTCATGCGTGCTGCATGGCAAGTGGCAACGGACGAACTTTAGTCATGCGGTACACTCACATCACTGCAGGATGTCCGTTTTGAAGATGGTTGGCATCCAATCCTTCCTACTCACGTATCTTATCTCACGGAGTTGACGTAGCACACACAACCTCACTCCATTTCGACAGTCCGCAAAGAGTGTTGCTTACTCGTTATTTATATCATGTAGTATACATTAGAATAGAGTACCCGAGCGTGTTCTTCAGGCGCCTAATTTATGCGCTGCTTCAGACAAAGAATGGCAAGGTAATATTGGACAGGCGGATGGTGTATTGTACGCAAGCTCATAATGGTAAGGACTGTTTAAGTCAGAACTAGCGTTTTTCGGTCTATACCAATGAGAAGTAGACGAAAGGGTGAAGCAGAAAGAGTTACAAAACGAGGTCGATAAGGCAAAGCCCATGGCTCACTATATCCTAGATCGCAGCAAAAGGCGGGCGGCTAAGTCGGACTGCTCAACGACAGACAGAACAGCAGGATTAAACCAGGTGCGGATGAGGCTGCTCAATGACATGACAGTAAAATATGCTTAGGTAGCCTGACACAGACGGCAATATCTAGCGTACCATCCGACCCGCCTGATGTCCAGCCAAAGATCAGCGGATTCTTGGGAGCCGCGAAGAATAACTTGCTCTTGAAGCCACGTAAATTCCCGTGAAAAAAACACAAGAACCAGTATATCAAGAGATCCACCAGATGCATTCCTTGCTGTGAAAAGCTATGAGTCAATTGTTTGTGCCAGGTGGGACGGGCACGCTCTCTTCCTGACAGCCGGTAATTTCCGGGAGATGATGCGTCTCATCATACGCTTCCAACATCATCTGTGTATTAAGCATTACCAACTCGACTCGACTTGCTTTTCTATTGTTTCTGTACCAACAGCCACATTGTAGGTTTGATTTAAGCCGACTGGGCCAAGTTTCCTGCAGATCTTGGCAGATAATCTTTCTCACTTTGACTCTTTTTGTGTCACGCATGCACTGGCAAAGAGAAAACCATCGAACCGTAGGATTCTCCCTCTCTGGATATCCATAAACTGATACAAAATATAATCTCATTGGTCACAAAGCATTCGAATTACTTCTGTTGACTCTCTGGTTTCCATGATGTGAGAGGGTGGTTATACTGAATCGGGAAAAACTTCGCACCGTCACGTGTCGAAAAATGGCGTTATTGGGCAACCGTCACGGGTGTTTACTTACAGTGGTCACTTTTTCATTCCCAGCTTACTGTTTTTTGTTACTCCCTGAAGGCCGATCCGGGTTGCGTATAAATACCAGAGCGCAGACCGTTTTTTGCTCCTTTTCCCGACGTTACTGCTTCAAGATACCATGAGTGCCGAGTTCTCTGCTCCTACGAACCTCCACAGCAAGGCCACGGGCAATGGCGAGGCCACTGAGTCCGAATATGGTATCAAGACTGGTTTGGCTCAAATGTTCAAGGTAATGAAGAGATCTTGCTCATGAGCAAAAAGCCAGGACTGAATCGGAGTCCTATTACAGGGTGGTGTTATTATGGACGTTGTGAACCCAGAACAAGCCAGAATTGCCGAGGAAGCTGGTGCTTGCGCTGTTATGGCTTTGGAGCGAGTCCCTGCTGATATCCGCAAGAACGGTGGTGTTGCTCGTATGTCGGACCCAAAGATGATCAAGGGTATCCAGGAAGCCGTGACCATTCCTGTCATGGCCAAGGTCCGCATTGGCCACTTTGTCGAGGCACAAATCCTGGAAGCGATTGGTGTTGATTACATTGACGAGTCTGAAGTCCTGACCCCGGCCGATGAAAGTAACCACATCAACAAGAAGAACTTTAAGGTACCTTTTGTCTGCGGTGCCAAGAACCTCGGTGAAGCTTTGCGTCGTATCAATGAAGGTGCTGCCATGATCCGTACAAAGGGTGAAGCTGGTACTGGCAACGTCGTCGAGGCTGTGCGCCATATGCGCACGGTGAACGCAGAAATTAGACGTGCTGCGTCCATGACCGATGAAGAACTTTACGCTTACGCCAAAGAAATCCAAGCTCCTTACCACTTGCTCAAGGAGACTGCTCGCCTCGGCCGCTTGCCTGTTGTCAACTTTGCTGCTGGTGGTGTGGCTACTCCTGCAGACGCTGCCCTGATGATGGTAAGTGATAGACAAAATACATGGGGAGGATCAGTGCGCTTAAATTTGTATCACGTAGCAATTGGGTTGCGATGGTGTCTTTGTCGGTTCTGGAATCTTCAAGTCCGGTGACCCTGCCAAGCGCGCCCGGGCTATCGGTAAGTCTAGAGTCCGTGTGGCCGTTGAGGACTGTTCATTGACTAAAGCTGTCTGTAGTCCAAGCCGTTACCCACTACAATGACCCCAAGGTTCTGGCTGAAGTTTCTGAAGATCTGGGTGAAGCCATGGTTGGTATCAACCTTGATGAACTGTCGGAAGACCAAAAGATGGCCAAGCGCGGTTGGTAAAGAAGAAAGTAAATGCTATCTGTCCTGTACTTTTTTGATTGTACCTTAATGTAAATAATAATCTTGTCTTCTGCATACCTTTCTTTTCTGCTTCGGATATAGGCGGGAGGCATGTAGAAAACTCAGTTTCATTTTTTTCGAATTCGAACAATTGCTTAGACGTCAAAACCTTGTATTCTATTGTTTATGGCACGTCGGGTTGTGGTTACTGGGTTAGGTCTCGTTACTCCAGTTGGAGTCGGCGTAAAGTATGCGTGGAAGAATATACTAGAAGGATACTGTGGCATCACAAGCCTTCGTCAACGAGAAGGTTTTGAACAATCACCTATAAAGATTGCAGCTCTTGTACCCGAGGGATCAAAAGACCAAGGCGGTTTCACTCCCAAGGAATGGCTCGATCGTGGGGTAACGATTATGGAATCAAATGAACCAGACGTTTGCAGCTGACATGTGCGAAAAACAAAAGGACGAAAGGGTCATGGGGACATTTACACAATACGCCATTACAGCAGCACGTCAGGCATTGGAAGACGCTGAATGGACTCCCAGTTCGGACGAAGCAAAAGAGCGAACGGTATGCCCTGAACAGCCAGGAGAAGTAGTTTCACTTTTGACAGCCTGTGTTTTCCTACCATTTCTTAGGGTGTCTGTATTGGGTCTGGCATGGGTAGTTTCGATGATATCGTATCCACGTCTGTAACTTGGGCCAATGCAGTAGGTTAAATTGCTTTTGCTGAAACCATAACGAGGATTTTGAATCACAAGAAATATAGGGACATCGCAAAGTTTCTCCCATGTTCGTACCTCGTATATTGATCAACATGGCTGCTGGTCATTTAACCATGAAGTATGGTTTTCAGGTAGGGCGTAAAAAAAGGGCTTGCAAAGAGAGGGATTATCTTATGAAAAGGGAAAAAAGGGTCCAAACCATTCTGCTTCAACCGCATGCACTACAGGGGCACACTCGCTTGGAGATGCTATGCGTTTTATCCAATACGGAGATGCTGATGTGATGGTCGCAGGCGGTACAGAGGCTTGTGTCCATCCGTTGGCCATCGCAGGATTTGCAAAGTACGGTGTAGTGAAAAAGAAAGACTTATCTTCTCGCGATTTCTCATTATGATACAGGGCAAAGTCGCTGGCTTCACAATATGATGAAAATCCAACGGAGGCTTCCCGCCCTTTTGACGCAGATAGATGCGGGTTTGTCATGGGCGAAGGTGCTGGTATTGTGGTTTTGGAAGAACTTGAACACGCGAAGCGTCGAGGAGCAAGGATTTATGCCGAGATTGCTGGCTATGGCTTATCTGGCGATGCATATCACATGACAGCACCGCCAGAGGATGGTGCTGGTGCTGTCAAGGCCATGTCACGTGCCTTGGCGTCAGCAAACCTGTCACCTGCGCAGGTTGATTATGTAAACGCGCATGCAACTAGCACCCCTGTGGGTAGGTTGATACGATGCACGTGTTAATATAGCAGAGATAGTCTTATACTTCTTCATGCTACAGGTGATGCGGCAGAAAACAAAGCCATTAAAAGGGTGTTTGATGGCTATTGGGGAAAGATAGCTGTGTCTTCCACAAAAGGCGCGACAGGTCATTTATTAGGTGCGGCAGGTTCCGTCGAAGCTATATTCACCATACTCGCATTATACAATGTAAGCCTCCCCGTCCCCGCTTTTCCTATATTTGTGCGTTGTGTGTCTCACGGACTCTTATAATCTGAAGGGCGTTTTGCCACCTACTCTGAATGTCAACCGACTGGAACCAGAGTTCAACTTGAACTACGTCCCGAAAGTTGCCCAAGAACATAGAGAGATTCGGGCTGCGCTTACAAACAGCTTCGGCTTTGGCGGTACAAATGCCTCGTTGTGCTTCACTCGATACCCGTGATGTACAGTAAAATAATGTTTTGTTTATTGATTCACTACGGTCCGGTGGCATTGGCCTATCTCTCCCTTTGAACGAATAAGATCTTGATCGAGATCCTTTCTGTTAAGCCGGGAGTTGCCTCGGCGCTGGTGTAGACTCCAAAAGTGCGTGCGTTTGCATCGATGATAATACTGCTCTATCGCAATGGACTGTAGCTCAGTGGTTTAAGGATATACGAAGACATGTTATCGACAAGGCGTACTATGCATTGCATGCCATTTAGTCTTTTTTACCTCTGGTCGTTTGTGATATGCCACTTACCGGTGTTGTAGACTGTTTCTGCCCATCCATCTACATTCCATGCATCCTCACGCGTAGTCTTGCGCGTTTGCAGATCACTATGCAGCTTCATACTTAGTAGACAAGACAGATAACATATGTGTTTTTGCAACATACGGGTAAGTCCACATATGATGGACGCAGTGCAATTCACCTAATTGGCTGAACCATGCTCCGACGGGCTCACAAAACTGTCTTCGGCATTCTAGTCCCTTTCGCCTAAACAATAGATTATGAGTTCGGGCTTACCCGGGAATCTTAAAACCCCACACTTCTTGCTTCTCCGCAAGAAACCTACCAATGCATTTCCCATTCAAGCAACCGGCCCGGCTGAAACCGACAGCAAACAAATAATGTCCCTTTGTCAATTATATACCATACTTATTAGGTTTACGGGGCGTACAAACCTTCAAATTATATTTGCGTAGCTCATAAATCCCGTTGGTTACCATAGGTGGAGACGTCTCCCAGAAGGAGAATTCAAGCATGATGTTGTTCTCACGCGAAACGAGCAGAGGTCGGAGTTCCTTCATAAACGTCTGGTACGCCTAATTTCCCCACATCTTCCAATCAGAAAAGGTAATCAAAAGATCGAAGCAGAACTTACGGGGTCCTGAGCCAAGCGTTCCAACGTATGCTTGTGACCTGGGTAACCTTTATATTCCCAAATATGTACTGGGATCGAACGAAAAAACGTTGCCAAGTCAATTCGAGTTGCATTCTCTCCTGGACCGCCTTCCACTTACCGAAGGTATCCAATTCGCCAATGACAACTTCCCAGCTGCCGCACAAGTGAAGCTCGTTGGCCGGATCATTGGCGATTTGCGGCAAATACGTCGAACTAGAAGAAGAGTGTATGCCTTTCCTCAGTATTCTTTGCTTCATGGAGCCACTCGAAATAATACCAACACTAGTTTGATGTACTCTTCCACCTTGTCAGGCCTGACCTTGTGCTCTAGGTGCACACATAGTGATTGTCAGAGAGGTCTAAAAAAGGCTTTTCTTCTTGGAAGCAACAGGCTTACTCTGTAACTCGTGGACATACTTGCCCCGAGCGAGCATTTTGGAGTGGGTTTGATTTTCTTCCTCCTTCGCTTTCTTTGAACCATACAAAACGGCGTCAATAAATTCGCTGGCAATATTTTGCTGCTTCTCCTTGGTCTCAGGTTTATCGTCTTTGGCTGATCGAAGGAGTAGATTGCAAGATCTTTGAAGATCAGCTGCAGCGGTTGCGCTGAAATATCGCGGCTGAACAACGGCTTTGGCTAAAGACCGACGCAAAAGTGTTTGTGTAGACAGCATTTTGAATGAAAAGTGGGGAAGAAAAGGGTGAGAAACAGGGAAAGAAAGGTGCGCGCAGCTTGGGTTACGTCGACGCTGCGTTGACGTTACACCAATGAGCGCGGCATAAGTGTGTGGTCGGAGCGGCAACAAGTGGAGATAAGTAACCTGACCCCGCGTTGCAGCACTTCAGTTGTGGTTAATTCAGGAAGACAGGGGTAATTAGGCAGAGCAAGGAACACGAAGTACAGGGTTTTCGCGGTTGCAGGACTGAGAGTATCTGCGTTTCGAAATTTGCGTTTTCAAAGACAAGGAACTTGCGTGTATCATATAGTATGCGTCACCTGTTTTTGCTACGGACATAACCTTGAGAACTTGTGCAACTTGTCGTAAACGCTGCCGAACTACTATTACTGAAAGCTGATTTTTTAAAGCTGTCCCCTGGTTCACTGATCTGAGAATCGAAGAGACAACTTCGTCGCCGACGGCCGAAGGCCTTCCGTTCTGGAAGTCGAGCGTGGACATCAAAACCCGCGTCTTCGTGACCAAATGTGGTCCTCTGACTGACGAGAATAATACTTGATGTTTGGCGCAAAAGGAAGTTGGCTTATTGCGTAAAGAGAATAGCGCACACTGTAATAAATTGCAAGCCAGTAGATCGATATTTCCGTGTGGGAAGATCTGGTAGAAAGAGCATGGTCAAAGGTGTAAACACAAGAATATCATCAGTACTCGTTTATTCAAAATGGTCAATGCTATACGCGACGCAAGTTTGTCATGTTCGGCGACTTTCTTTTACAGGAAGTGTACACAGTTAGAACATGACAGTATCTCTGAATGCAAACCGAGGGATTTTCCGGTAATCTCCTTCTTTGCCCAGACGCCACAGGTACACATCTAACTCTCCCTCATTCATATTCTTGACAGGTCCCTCTAGCCTCGCCTGTTTCACGATCTCTTCGCAAGCCACGATGGAACTTGCCCGGAGAATGATAGCTCTCTCCTCACCCAAGTCTTTGCCTTCCTGGATATCCTGTTTCCACGCTTCTGGGATCTCGAGCAATCCAAGATGGACTAGCAGCGTGGGAATGACGTTATCGGCAAACACCGTCAACTCGTGGATATCTGCAAAGTCAAATCGATCTGGGTCCTGATCTTTGAAGAACATCCAAACATGGTACACCAAGATTTGCGCCTTCTTAAAGATATGGACAGGACGTTGTTGGATGGTGTATGTGTCCCGGAGCCCAGGCAATGCCTTTACGAGGCATTCTACCAATCGCGCCGCGGAGGGTTTGTTGTTAGCTGTTGGCTTGGTAACATCCAAAATAAACGACGCGAGATCCGGGTATCCATGCTGTTTGAGAAATTCGCCTGTACTTTTAAGCACGGTCGCGATGCCTTCAGCCAATGGTTTCAAGGCGGTCGCTTCTGTCATGGTAACGAAAGGCATGTCAGGCGGGTGCACTTCGCGATCAATTGGGATCTGGAATATTTCGGACACTTGAAAGGCTGTCATGTTCTTGAACGTATCCGCGTTCATTGGCGTGCCACCGATATAAAAGGACATGACTCCAAAGCGGATCGTATCAAATGCTCTGGTTACACGGTTCAGGATGTGGTCGATTATAAAAGCGACTTTGCTTTAAAAAAAAAACTTTACCCTCGACCGGTCAATTCATGGAGTGGAACGCGATACCCACTGCCGAAATTCAAGAGATCAATGAGTGCTACAAAGTTGAGTTCTTCCGCCAAAGTCGAAAACTTGAGTGGCATGCGCATAGGGCTGTCGATCGATAGTTCTTGGAATTGATGCAGATCGAGATCAGCGACGAACTTTTTGATTCCCTCATTCGACACCTTATGCCTTGTGAATACGGCTTACTCAATACACGGCCATAATAAACCAGCCAACTCACTTTTATTGGACTATTCTCGACACACGCTCGACAAGAGCTGCGGACTGCCTGCAGATAGTTGCCTTCTGGAATTGGCATCCTTGGGAAATTTTTTACTGCGAGCAGAAAAGAGACACGACTCGCATGAGCACTGACTTCAGAATTCAGACCAAAAAGTACGAAGGTCGCATTCGCTATACTGCACCGCGTTTGTATGCTGCTATGTGATCAACAAGAGTCTATTCAAAGGCTCATGGTGTGCTGAACCATGCTTAACCTTGTCAATGCTGTATGTCTTCTCAATTCCAAGGAAAAAAAAGAAAACGATATGGCGAATCTGTCCCAGTAGATTATCCAGACTATTGGTCTGAGCTATAGGATACGTCTTATTATTGCAAACTTTGAGTTTGCTTCACTGGGAGCGGATGATCTGCGTTACGGATATGAACTGAGATTAGAAAGGATAGACCGGTCACCTCTTTCAGTTCAGATTTTTTCTGTATAATCGCGAAAAGACAATGGCATCAGAAGGATCGAGTCAATCGCCAAAGACGGAACGCACGCCTGGCTCCATTATTCTTCCACTCGCTCGCGTCAAGCGTATTATTAAAGAAGACAAAGATGTCGCAATGGTCAATCCGGAAGCAACATATTGTGTCGCCTATGCAACCGTACGACCGTTCATTCCAGACAAAGAGCATGACACTAGACCCACTGATCGACGCGTATAGGAACTGTTTATGGAGTATCTGGTAAAAGAAGGCTACATGAGAGCTAGACAAGACAAACGGAAAACCGTATTCTACAAGGACCTTGGTAAATTCTCATACACACAGGCAAAGGGAGAAAAACAACAGATATGCTTACCAGTATGTCGTCTCAGCATCTGCCGTAAGCGAAATAGAACAGTTTGAATTCCTGGAAGATGTCATACCACCGACGATGACGCTCAAGTCAGCGCTGGAACGGCGAAACGACGCATTGAATGAGGATGATCCCTCATTAATAGAACGCTCTCCGAAACGAGCCAGGACAAGCAATAACGACGAATCAATGAGCACCCAAAGCCAAGAATATCAAGAAACAACATCTGATAACCAACATCAATATTCAGAACACGAGACTAATGGTGACCCAGTCTCCCAAGTCAATGGACCCAACCACTAGTTTCATAAGATCAATCAATTAACTCTTTATTATTTCGAAACCTGGTACGTCTTTGGTTGCTTTCCAAAGTACATGATCAGCTTTTGTAAATTTCTTTTGTTCACGTAAATGCGTAATATACAAGCGGTAGATCTCTGCAAAAGCCCCAATCAATGAATACAATTGCGTGACAAAACTATAACTGATCTCTTCTTTACCTTCTTTATGGTCAGGAAGACGTGAAGCCATTTCATATACGTATTCAATGTGGTCATTCTTCTCATCGCCATGTTCCCGCTCTATCTCCAGACAGGTTTTGTAGAATGCATAGGTAGGATAAAAGTTCTGGATGATCTTCCTGTAAGTCGTCCTGGCTGATGCTATGCCTCCGGCGTCTAATGACCACCGAACGTAACTAGATAGGATCAAATCCTTTGAAAGATCTCTTTCTTTTGTTGAAACTGTTAGTGACGGTAATAACATGCTAATCCGTTCACAAGCATCCTATTGGCGATCTCTTTAGCACATCTGCGACATTCCTTTTAACTTTCGGTTGAACAACTTGCCATGTATAATTTATGCATTTCGTCCGCAGAGAGCGCTTTCTTGTCCCATCGCTGCTGTAAATGGGCATTGTATGAATCCCAAATCTCAAAGGATTCAGGATTACGTTCAAGTGCCTTTCTATATAACTTCGATGTTTCCTCTACATATCCGATGTAAGAACATATGTCTACTCGTTCCACGACTAGGAGCTTATTACCATCAGTCGGTGCCAGGCTGATCCGCTGTACCCAAAGCCTTGGTGATTCTGGAAACTTTTCAATTGCTTCGTTTGCAAGTGCGCTTGCTAATACACCCACCGCCCGTTATTATACACAGAAAAGCACCAAAGGGCTTTTTCTTTCTGGAACATACCTTGTTCAGACTGGTTTGCTGCCAATAATTGTTCAATATGCAGGCTATACAAATCCTCTGAATAGATGTCGTTCTCTCGAGATGATTTAAATGTTCGTTCCATGACTTCTTCAAGGTAAAGTTTCTGATTGAAAATTCAGTTCAGGATTGGGAACCTGTTCGCTGCTACATACATATAGCGCCTTCTGACTTACCAAGTTATCTTCCGTAACTGCCTCTTGCCATTCTCGCAAAAAGTTTATATATCGTTCATACATGTTGGCCACCGGTAGATCCTAAAACAACTCTGGTGCGTGAGCCACATTTGCACAAGCTACCTTCACTGTCGTCGTTTTACCTGGATTGCGGTATCAAACTCATCTACACATGCTTTGATGGCAGCAACAAATGCTGGATCAGAGATCTCAATATAATGACTGGTATCGTTATCCTGCTTCTTCACAAACAGGTGCCGAGAAGCTAGATAGGCACGTGCTGCAGGCACGTTACCCATATCACGGCGTATCGACTGGTAGACATTTTCACAACCCTCTTCGGTATCAGTAAATAGGCGGTAAATGCTGACGAACTTTGTCCGGAAATCCAAATTGTTTGGAATGGCTTAAAGAGCGAGACAGTTTGTATAAGCAAAAAGGGCTCAGATGCACCGCGTTTCTCACTTTCGTACCTTGTATTGCGTTGTCGTAGATAATCTTCGCCAAGAGCCCATTTAATATGGGGTTCGCACCATCTTCAAGTGCAGCCGCAGTACTGGCTTCCAATTTATGTACCGTTTTCCGCTCCTCGCTCTCTTCGTTCCAGTTTTCGATTTCTTCACCGGTAATAGTAGGTAACTGGATTGTATTCTCGTCTTCGACCTCCATTTCCTTTTCCGACTCATTGGCTGATAACGACTTTGCGTCGATACCAAGCACTCGTCGTCTGATCTTAATCTTTTCAATGTACAATAACTCTAGCCGGAAATATTCATGCCATAGATTTTCGTCTTGAGGGTTCAACCGAAGTCCACGCTGCATCAGTACTGCAAACAAAGTGTGTGCATTGGTCAAGCCGTACTAGTAAACGATCGGACAGCAGCAAAGAATGAAGTACCTCTTGCTGCGCTAATATTTGCGTTCGTTTCATATTCCCAAGACGCTGCTAATATCCACAGCAAAGATTTCCTTGGATGATATTGGAGTGCACTACAAATATGCAATATTAGACAGTTAACAATGAGAGATTCATGTTTTCGGAAACATACCTTCCGAAAATGCTTTTCAGCAGACTGTTCGCATGAGTCTGCTTTGCATACTCAATGTACTGGAGCCATAAAGATAAATCGCCCTTAAACTTGTTGACGGCACGTTTAAACAAGAAGTATATGCGTCTCTTGATCGCGTACTCTGATATGCTGTTCTTTGGGATCTCGTCCGGGTTCGCTAATCAAATATAAGTGAGCCAACTCGTATATGCCTTTAGGGAAGAGAAAGAATGCTACCAAGTCGAGCCTTCCGTTTTTTCCGGAGCGCTTCGAGATTCATCTCATATTCGATATATCGCAAGAAATCGATTTTTTTGGCAATTCTGCGTTTAAGAGCATATTCGAAATTCGTGCGCTTCTTTACGATCGCCTTGATTTCGGCCTGCTCTTGCCGCCCTGGTCAGTACGCAAACCGTTTCGAGTCGTAAAAGTAACGAAAAGGTACCTTGGTGAATAGTCCCTTTTGCTCAAAGTCCTCGAGCTCAGGGACCATCTGTTCCAAGTAGAATTGCACTGTTTCCGCCATGTTGCTTAATGAAGGCTATCGATCGGCAAAGGCTGGGGAAACTTCACAGGTGCAGGAAAACCTGAAATTGCTGGTGTGTTACATGATAAGTGTGACGGTATTTCATGCTGTTGCTAAGCCCCCCTGTAAATGCCGTTGCGCTTTCACTGTTGCAGTCTACAAAGATGTTTCACGCGAAAAGTGCAAAATGACAGAGTCAGTTGAGTAAAAGAAGTTCAAACAAATGCAAGAGTAGGAAACTTGCGTCGGTCATTGCCAATTTGCTCTAAGCAATCATTGGTCTTCGTGTTCGCTTGCTGCACGCTTGTGTTCAGGTCGGCGAAACACGTAAGCATGTCAGCAAATCCGAGATTGACTTGTTTGGGCGAAGCAAGCCTACGAGACAATCCACTGGCGACATTCAGGTAAAATACTATGGACAGCTGCATCGACGCTGGCGGAATCGCTCACTACCGCAATTGATCTTGTGCATTACCCGCTTCCGAACAGTAAGCGTTGGCCGAAGCCCCCCAGTTAGGCTACTCTGAGAAATCTTCAAAAACTCTTCGTACTACGGATATGAGACTCGACAGGAAATGCTTGCGTCAACGAGACACGTTTGCGCCGGTAAAGGGCGCAAAATGAAAATGAAGGTCTGCAAAGCATATTGTTGGATAGCGTCAATCCTTGATTGAAAAGCACGAACATTGCTTGGCAAATCTATAATGTCCACCAAGTTACGGAACAAAAACCGGCAACCCATATCATTTGTTTTTCGTATTAACAGTCTTCATATCATTAAACTATCATTGATGCTCAAATGGCCCATTTTACAGCAACGTAGAGTTAAAAATAGCACACATGGTTAGAAAATAAGAAAGGGATTAGATCATCAATACGCATATTCATAAGTAGGCTGGAACGGTTAAGCTGTCGCTTGCACTATCGGTGCAGTGGAAGCCGTGTTGTTAGCAGTTGCGGTAGTAGCAGCAGCAGGATGGATCTGCTGTTCCTGAGTTTCATCTTCTCTCGCAGGCTCTTCCGGAGCTGGAGAGGGCGATGAGGAAGATGTCGAAGACGACGATGGCTTCTTCGTTTTACCCTTCTTCGATGGAAGTGAACGAAGTATCTGGGTCAAGCGTCGACCGAGAGGGGATCCCGGCTTCTTCTCGGCAGCGGCATCTTCCAAAGGTGCATCGTCAGGTTTAGCTTCTACACGTGATGGCATGTACATAGCATATAAGATCAATATGCACATATAAGATATTCCCCCAAATCCCACATCTGACGGCATGTCTGCAGCTTCAACAACCTCCAACTTGGAAAATTCGTTACACAAGTCTTCCACCACAACTATAGCACTCTAATACAACAATGAAAACAATGTATGATAACTTACCGGTTGAAATAGGAGGAGGAGCAGCGCCAGCCTCATTTGCAGAAGTCTCACTCTCCTTCTTCTTGGCAAACCACTTGTTGACAAAGGCGCTGCGTTTGATCTGGTCAAGCATATGTGCAGTTGTCTCCTTATGATCTTTCGGTGGCGGGACAGGAGGCTCTGCATCATCCTCGGCAGACGTGACTAATTGCAAAATGCTAATAAGGAAATCGTAAAGTACCTTGTTGCAAAAGAAAATATGCGTACCTTGGTGCTCAACGGTACCTCCAATTTCACCTTGATGTTCTTCAGACTTGACAGGGCTCTACAAAGGAGTTGTAGTAGGGGGCAAACATGTCAGTATCCCATCACACTGATATACGCTTTCGTTTTTCAAACAGGAAAAGATCGTCTGTTATTTCTTTGCCCCAGCGGATACGAACTTTAGCTCTTATTTGTCAAACCGCGCTATACTCATAGTAGAGTTTGTGCGCCTATATCCCACTCTGATATCCGGTATACGCCTCCGATGGAACAAAGTGGAAGAAACTCACTCACCTTGCCACGCACGAAGAGGTTTTCGAAGAGGCGAGATCTTCTCTTTTCGGTCTTGTCCGTTGGAGAAGCTTCTTCAGGGTTTGGCTCTGCCACAGGTGGTGGTGACTCAACCTGGTCTGGCACACTCTCGGATGGCTTCTTGGGGTGCTCACTATCAGGCGATGACAATCTCTCGGCAGCGTTGGCAATGGACTTCTTTGTCTTATTGATAAACAGTGACAGACGTCGAGTGGGGCCAGGAGTCTTGTTTAACGCTGGCGTGGGATCAGCTGAGGGAGAACTATCTTCAACAGGAAGCGGTGGAACAGGTTTGTTGGTATCCACAGATGGAGCAGCACCCACAGCTTCAGGTCCCTTTATTTGTTCTTGAGTACTCATGGTTTTTCTTAAAACCAAGTGGTAAAAGAAGAAGAAAAGGAAGGATAAGGTCTGAACAGGTGGGTACAAAACGATGAGTCTTTTATCGTGTTTGGCAGTCTGAGTGTCAAATGACCTCCATCTAAAGTAACCTCTTGCAGTTACTCAACACACGTTGTGCAAATCTCTTGCTTATTATCATCCTTTTCTTCCTCTTTCTTCTCCGGTACTTTGCGATCCGAGTGACCGAGGGACATATTAGGCGCAATTATATCTCGTACAAGTTGTTTCTAAACATGCGCGAATGGAAGTGAAAATTAGCGTTTTCTTTTTTTTTGTATAAGCGGGTTTGACGCGCGCTTTACCAATTCCTTCACTTCAGGAAATCTTCCCTTTTCTTTACGATCCCATATGACCTCTGTGCAGTCACCATAAGTCTTCAATGTGATACTGGATATTCTCCGTATCTATATTTTTTCCAGCCATACCATCGTTAACTTTGACCTTAAATACAGCTGCCGTCCCAGGAATTAGAACAAACTCGCCAATTAAGGTGTCAAAGGTTGTAAGCAATTCTTGACCCATCCAAGCTATCGGTCACTCGATTAATCACACGATCCCCGTACTATATGCAAAATCCGGATACACTCTGGACTAATTTGGATTTTTGTTTCTCACATACCTGCACGTAACATCCACCGGCACTTTGTGCAATACTATTAAGACGACGCTAAAGTTAACCTTTTTTGCTGCTGGGACTAGCCAGAAGAGCAAACCAAGTATGTCGATTACCTACGTAATGAAATTGGGCGCTGTGAGATCCTTCTTAAACCTCTTTCATTTTGCTCATGTTCTACCTCAATGGAAATGCGCGGCTTTTTCACCTCGATTTCTGTCGACATTTTGATAGCAAGAAAGTGCTGAAAAGAAATGGATGTTGCGAGGCTTTTCCCCGCTAAAAAAATTCGCTTAACGAGAGACAAGATTCTCGATCACTCCAAAAATGAAAAAGATAATAGTGCTGACAGACTATCGAACATTCTAATGATACTGATTCACTCAATGCATGCTCTTCACTATCTCTAACTTGGACGTCCTAAGAACACTTTTTCATATCTTTCCCGAGCCGCTATAAGACACAGAGTACCGTTCGATAGTCATGTTGCAGTAAACTTGTGCAAGGCCACGAAGAATGCATACAGGGCGGCAGTGTTTTGTTTATTTTAATCCACACATCAAACCAGCTAGCTGAACGTTTAAGCACGCTTGGCAAGGCGGGCGTTGCGAGCGAGTTGACGGGTGTTGAGCCGAACAACCTTCTTGTCAGCAGCACGAGAAACAGCTTCTTCCTTTTCGGTGAGGATAACCTCAATGTGGCAAGGCGAGGTCATGAAGGGGTTGCTGTACAATTGGCAATAAGGACCCGCTCTCTTAAGCAACATCAAACAAAATCAAGCTTACATTCTACCGTGAGCGCGGTAAGTTCTGCGGCGGTGCTTGGGAGCCTGGTTAACAACGATGCTCGAGATGTAAAGCTGCTCGACGTTCAAGCCCTTGGCTTCGGCGTTGGCTTCGGCGTTCTTCAAGAGGTCAGTGACGAACTTGACCGACTTGACGGGCCAGCGACCCTGCGTAGCCTTGAATTCCTTGGCCTGAGCAGTGCGACCAACACCACCGTTGAAGCGACGGAAAGGAATGCACTGCTTGTGCT
This sequence comes from Thermomucor indicae-seudaticae, assembly GCA_000787465.1. Lineage (NCBI taxonomy): Eukaryota > Fungi > Mucoromycota > Mucoromycetes > Mucorales > Lichtheimiaceae > Thermomucor > Thermomucor indicae-seudaticae. The sequence goes on from JSYX01000187.1 coordinate 29,908, forward strand.
CAGTGACGTTCTTCAAGTACGCGTAAGCCTTGCTGAGCTTCATGCCCTTAATAGCAGCGGCAACCTCATGAGTGTTCTTGAACTGCAAAAAAACATTGTTGCATTAGTTTTTCAGCATCATTTCCGTCTCCATTTAGCGAATTCATACGTGAACACGGAGGTAAGAGCCACGCGATTTGGCAGCTACACAAACATTATTTCTTCGTTAGTCGCGGACAACACTGTAATTGCTTCAAATTACTAGGAAGCTCACCCTTGCTTGGATTGGCCGGAGTTGCAGCGTATCTGACCATGACGGCTCAACAACTACATCAAGAACAAGCGAAAGCATTCAGTCAACTGTGATATAGCGGTACTTGGCGATCTCGCCGTCCATCCCAACTCATCCATCATGTAGATCCATCAATCCATCCTCTACACATCTCATCGCACCACTGTCTGATTGTCTAGCACAAAGTATCCATACCTATAGGATTGGGCTAAAAGAAGGGACCTTATTTCCTTGGTGGGCAAGTCCTCAAAGGCGCCCACAACCAGCGGAATTCGGGGGCCGCAATTTCGGTTGCCGAAGTACTTCAAACCAGGCATTGCTTTCATAGAACTATTTCAGTCCACGCGGAAACGTAAAAACTAGCATCGCGCAGAAGCCGTATGATAGCTGTAGCAAAGCCCTTAATGGTTAGTTCAAATTTGTTTCACACAAATATTCGTAAATAGGAGCCCAAGTTCTGAATATGTCACCCAGAAGATCTGTGTATTTTTGTACTTGACCATCGAATTTTGTCACCTTATAGATATGCTCCAGTATGCTTTTCTATGCCATGATACGGCATAGAATGGCTAGATTCTAGTGCTTGATATACACTTCGATTGAAAAGGAGAAAGACATATAAAAGCATATTTGACTTGATAAGGTTCGGGGGGGGGGGGTCTTCTGCAATTCTGATGTACAAGTTCACTATTTCAGTTCCATATGTACTACAAGTTCTTCTGGAGTTTCCTCTCTATCTGATTGCGCCTTTTCTTTTTCTTTTATCGATAGTAAGGCTGACGCGCTCCGTGAAAGAGAATGGGGAAAACCAAACTTTAATTTAGCATGAGAAGAACTTTATTCACAAAGTCAAGGAAAATTTGTATTCGGCGCCTACAGATAGTGGAGAGGCAACCTGTAGAATTATGCAACACTTGAACAACTCCGTCCTCTTCATCTGATAAGTTGGTTGGCGTAAGCCATATATCAGTCCATAATACGTGAACGTCAAACATAGTTTTATGGCAGTATTCTCCAGCTGGCAGCTAAGTAGAAGGAACATTTTAATCTTTAACGAATTGAGCGCTTTCGTTATATTTCATCTGTATCAACACAACCAACATTTTCGTGTGACAGGCTTTGTTTACATTCATTATTACAAAATCTGATAAGTTTAATGCTAGATTTTGATCCGAGCTATGGGATAAGGTATACCTAAAAAGATCGCCCCGCCTTATGACATATACGAACGATTGTCTTTGGTCGACACAAATCAGATTCAAGCAAGCAATCGATTGCTGCACCGATTATCAGATGAAAGCTCGTCGGAATTTTGATTTGACATCAGGATCTGATAAAGCAAGCGCTATATATACCAGCCGAGAGAACTCCTGTGTCCTAATCATCCTCTGGTTACTTTGTACTATGAACTTCCTGCAACGCTCCCGAGCCCTTCAAACCTCCTGTCATCATGTCCTGAAGTCCTTAAGGGATTGCTCAAAGGCATCATCGCTCCCTCTATACTCTAAAACTGCTACCATGGCCACCATAGGAACCCCGCAGTCGCAAAATACAGCATCACTCGAAGTCGAAGCCTGTGTTTCGCAAGATACCAACAGCTCTTTCTTCCTTGGATTGAATCCATCACGTCCGCAATCGAACCTCGTCAATTTCACTTCGGCAGAAGGCAAACGACTGTTTCGAGGAGCCATGGACCAAGGTCAAGCTGAAAGCTTTTTCAAATTGATGGGCAATTTTTCAACACAATCTAGCGCTATGCTGGGAGGAATCAGCTCTCGTAAGTCGAGTGATATTGTTCGTTGTAAAAGCGGCTTCCTGACTCTTTTCTTTTTTCTTCTATCAAGTTACCATGGCATTAAATGCACTGGAAATTGACCCCGGAAAACGTTGGAAAGGAAACTGGAGATGGTATTCTCGTAAGTCTATAAGATCTTGATACATTTCAGTCAGCTTCTTTTACTGATCTCATTATCTGGATGCCCAATCAGACGAACTCTTGGAGACTTGTTCCTCAAAAGAAGAGGTTCTCAAGCGAGGAATGTCATTTGACGAATTCACTTGCCTGGCACAATCCCATTGCAAGATACAGCCTCGAAGAGCGTCGTCAGTTTCCTATCAGCAATTCATTGCGGATTTACTTGATGCAACATCCAACAAGAGCCAAGCTAATACTAATAGTCGGATCATGGTCGTCAGTTATTCCCGATCACGGCTAGGCCAGTCAGAACAGCGAGGCGGTCATTTTAGCCCAATTGGTGCTTATAACAAGGCAGAAGACATGGTGCTCATTATGGACGTCGCACGCGGTGAATATCCGAGTGTCTGGGTAAATGCGCAATCTTTATATAATGCTATGCTCGAGCGGGAAAGAGACATCATGGGCAGAAGTCGAGGATACTTTATCATGCAAGCACACATTTCCCGATCTGCTATCAGTAAAGAAGGTTCCAATGATCAACCGCTAATCAAATGCGATGCCTGTTCACGGCGCTGTTCAAAGCGAAGGCTACAAGCCGACAACGCATGAAACATTATCCTGCAACAACACTCGTGCTCATGCACCTTACTATTTATCCGACTCGATCGAAATTTACCCGTTCCATCCCACTGTATATTATATAGTTCACATTTTCTAATTTGTACATAAGCGGTTGCAACTTAATTAAATACTCTCGTTTGGCATTATTTGCTCCAAAAGTTTCAGCTGTTAAGCCGATACAATGATTGCTGAGAGCAGACACAGCCCGTCGAATGCTTTCTTTAAACTCGGCTGCGGAGGGTTCCGCAAAAACGCCTTTTGTATGATTGGTGGACTGCCACGTCATACAAAAAAGGTGGCTTGGTTCCTATATTTTGAGGGTTGCTGCGGTTGGGTCTTCCTTCGCTTGCTTTTTCAAGCCTGTATAATGTTTTCGTAACCCTTCTCATTCATACCTATTACATCACGTCTCTTGTTACGTTCATCCTGTTATTTAATTATTGACATATTACGACATTACGCTTTCATCAACACACGTTGCTGTATATATCTCATTTAACTCATAATCCACGCATACATTGTCAGCAACCTGCTTTCAATTCCCTTTAGAACTCTGTTTGCCCTTCAGCTCCAGTTATCTCATCGCTCCTCCCCCTTTCTACTTTTGATTAACTTCGTTATACAGGTTCTTTATCCTTTCAAACAACTTGTTTAGAATTTTTACCCTTTTGCTTAACACTCTATATCCACGTCATCCTTACTTTTACCTACATGGCTCCTGCCTCCTATTCGCCACCCGATACTCTCAACAACCCGAAACCAAACAAAGAAATACCGAAAAACCAAAACCTTGAACGAACTCGCATGAACAGCAAAAAACAACCGACAGCTTCACCATCGTCGTATACTTTTGCGCCTCGTTGGATGTCTAAGAACGGCAACGTGAGCAGCACCAGCTCGTCGGTTACCAGCAGGCCCGGTAGTCCCTCTGAAGAAAACTTTCCAAGCCTCCCTAATTCGGGCGAGGAGAGCAAAAAGAAACGGTCCGTCTGGAACGACCCAAATGCAGTTAAGAGGAAAGTGATCTCTCCTGTTTTAGCCGGCAATGGAAACGAAGATGATCCTTTTGCTGGAATGAACACTCTTATCGACTATCAACAAGAAATCGAACGATTGAAGGCGTTGGTTCCAAAGGTTGAAAAGAAACGTACATCAGCGCGACCGAAATCGACTGGTGCTGATCTTAAAGGAACTCAACGCAGCAGCAGCGCGTGGAACGATTCCGGCTCACGTACGGGCAACCGCTCTGCTTCAGGCAAAGCTAGTGTGCGACGCAGTATGGCCTCCCCGCCACCTAAGAGTTCGCGACCCATGTCTACTGTTAGCTTACCGTCAACTACTACTACTACTACCACCACCACCAAGGTTCACACCAATTCCGACTATGCTACGACGACGTCTTCTTCGTCGCAATCATCTTTGTCAGTCTCGTCGGAGAACACAACGACTGGAGGGGTATCACGCGCTTCAAGCGTTGCATCCGAGGATGGTAAATCGGATGCTGGTGATTACTGTGATGTAATCAACCCACCCGTGGCTTCCGCTACCGAGAAGACATCTGCGGAGCGTCTGGGTGATACGCAGAAGGCGACGACTGTACAGGTTGAAGAAAAGCCTAAAACACCGACGCCATCTGTGATTACCGAAGAAGAGAAGGCTCGGTTTTTGGAGTTCATGCGCAGCTGGACTGGTGGCTGGCAAGGATGGTATAAGAACGACAAGGGCTCTAGCGATGTCAAGAAAACCGGTTCTCTCTGGACTGAGGAATCTTCATGGCAATCTAAGCGCTCTTCTTGGCAAGATCGGTCTGCTGTTCGTCGCCCCGACCCACTGACAGTATCCGTTCCGCATTCAATTTACATGGTGCAATCCGAACCGACCACGCCTGTGAAAACGGAGTCTTATTGGACGCTAACGAGTCCTAATAATGCTGGATTGTCTCTTGTCACACCAAACAATGACAAAACGTTCTCCAGCGCTCCGCTTCGTGGACCAATTATGAACGAGGAGCAATACCAAAGACAGTTGCACAGACCTATGCCTTATTACCGAAACGACTTTTTCCAGCGAAGCCATATAACGCAGCTGCAACACAAGTTGCCGAATGACATTGGTCGCTACAGAAACAACGACGATCTCTTGCAATTTTCTAGTGCACAACAAGCTGGCACTATTGGTGAACGCCATCGTTCCGGCACTTTGGCATCTCGAGGTGTTATGCCCCGTATGAATACAGGAAACGGGGCACCGTTTGGTGTTTTCGTGATGTAGAAATCATTTCTCTTTCTTTTTACCCGCTTGTCATATACAGGTTTTTTCTTGTTTAAATCGCTACTAGGTTCAGTTTGGTTTTGTCTCGGTAAAAATAGTAAAGCTTTTTGTGATTTTCCATATCATGCATTGGTCGGTTCTGCCAGTATAAGACAGATCATGGGAGCACAAAGGCGATCTTATCACTGTCTATTCCCCGTATGTTACATTGCATATCTGCCGACGGTCCGCGGGGTTCGACAGAATCCTATATTTCTACTAGATCTTGGGCGTTTGCTTGGAAAGGTGCATTCGTTCATTTGGTAATGACGCAGCGTGACCATCATATAGAACCTTCATCGGCGTCAAGGCATCAGAAATCCCTGCATGACACGACACGAAACCGGGCAGTTTCGAAGGATCTCTCGCGTTTCGATATGTCGCGCGTTGTTGACAACATGCATGTAGTCTTACCAACCCTCTTCTCACGCTATTGCAAAGCGCACGTTTCCCTTTGGACTGTGCGACTCATGCTGTAGTATATCGCTTAATAATACCATATGATTAAATTATCGCATACCTATAAGTTGCTACATACTTTATCAGAAAAGTTTTTTCTCAACTGAAAATGGCATTTTGCAGCATTGAGAGGTGTCAACATGTTAGTAGTAGGGTCATCATTTTTCCGCTTCAACTTTGTATTACTGTGAGCCAGAGATCAGTGTGGTTACGGTCATGCCGTAAGGGAGTTCTCATGGATGATTGGTGATACATTAGTTTCGAGTGTAATCGAAAGATTTATTACAAGTGGATAACCCCTTGTATACAATGAGCCATAATAACGTGTATGGCAACAACTTCACGCTTGGGGGATAATGAGTGCCCGGGTCATCTCCGCTGTAAAAGGGCTACCATACCGGGGATATCTGCGCGAGGACCCACTTTCTGTTCATAATAGGGTTTCTTCTCCCCTCCACCTCATTCCTTTCTCTTCCCTGATTGCTCTCTCCCTTTTCCGGATCCCGTACTCCCCTTGTTCGCCAGCTTTTTCGTTGTCTTTTTCGTTGCAAAATGACTTCCACAAAAGCTCTCAAGGAGAAATCGTCGACACCGAAATTCTGGAAAAAGTTCAGTTTAAACAAAAACAAGTCGCCCTCTTCTGCAGGTAGGCAGAAAACAAGAAAAAGCCCAGACTGACGCGCCATTGACCACCTTTTATTATTAGACGTTGCACCGGAACACCATGAAGTAGTAGTCGACGACGACAAGAGCGTCAAAAGTAAACGTCTGAGGTGAGCGATATTTCTTCGTCGATAAATCAATTTCTAATTTATGGTTGCGCAGTGGATTCTTCCCGCATAAGCGACAAAGCAGCTATTCACTGAGAAAGCGACAGAGCATTCAGAGTCACCCTCCTATTCCAGATTATACCCAACAGCCATCGCCTTCCGTAGAAAATAGTCGTGATCAACCAGGGATTGCTGCTGTTCACGTGGCCCCTATACCATCTTCGACTACTACTGCTACTGCTGCTGGGGGGCCATTGCCAACAGCTGTGGATAAACCAGCTACCAATGAAAAAGAAGGTGTTCCTAGTAAAACTGATGATTCTCCTAACCTGAGCAGGTCGGCTGATCATCCGGTTCAAAGTGCAGATCCTGGTACGTATGTAACACTTAAACCTGTGCCTATAATATAATGTAACCTTCATTGTTTTGACCAATCCAGAACCTGGAAAGAATCAGGATGATAATGATCAATCACAAACAGCCGGATCAATCGACAACAAGTCCACGCCTCTTGAAAAGGATAATAACACTGTTCCAAAGTCGAAAACGACAGAATCTCGTATAGTGCGACCTCGATACAACTCGAATGCAGCAGCAAAGACATCCGGAATACCAACCACAAGTCGTTTGGTAACACACGGCAGCATCGCCGTTAAAAGCAACAACAACACTCCTGCATCATCATTTGATAACAAACCAACCTTGTCTACTTCGACAACATCGACGAGAGGTGCGACCAATACCGATCGGTTGCCTCGTCCATCCTCAAACAAGAGCACTCAATCCCAACGATCCACACCATCATCTTCTACCAGTACAACTCGCTCTGCTTCTGCTTCGACGAGCTCGTCTTCTTCTGTCAGCCATTCTGTCAAAGAACAGACGCGTCTACGGAAACCATCGCAGATCCCAGGTTCTATGAATAACGCTCCCAAAAAAAGCAAGAGCGAGGTCTCGTCAAATGGCAGTGTCTCGAAAAAGAAAAGTGAAGCAAACCTGTCATCACGCGGAAATAAGGGATCAACAACCAAAGAAGACATATCCAACAGCTCTGTCAAAAGCGATGAGGGAGACCTTATGGCGACCATTCAACAATTAAAGGAGGAGCTGCAAAAGGAACGGTCCATTGTACTAGTTTTGCAACGCCAGAAAGAAGGCAAGTACCAGTACAATGCTAATTTATGAAAGTGGGGCTCATTCTTTAAGTGGGAAACAGCGGTTGCAAAAGACCTGGATTACTTTAGCCAGATGATGGACGAGTTAATGGAAGAAAAGGAAGCACTGCAGCAAAAGTATGAGGAAGAGAAGGTCCGGAAACAAAGTTGCAAACAGCTAAAAAGTTGTCTAGTGTGGCTCACCGCGAACTATAGGAGAAGAACAAGCACCGCGAAGAAGATCTGAACGTTTTGCTGCAGAAGTTGAGGTCGAGCAACGATAATGCAAGGTAAAAATGCCTGACGCTCAGGACAATGCATGGCAACTAACTATAAAATTCAGGGACCGATCCTTGGAGGCAGAACAATGGAGACAGGATCTCGAGGTACTCTAGATGGAGGTTCAAGCTAAAGCTACGTATTTACTAATCTCCTTCTTATAGAACATTCGTGAGGAAGCACGCAAAGAACAGGAAGAACTGCGGTCCCAGCTGAGCGAAAAGAATACAGAAATCCGTCGACTCAAGGTACGCCGCTTTCAGCTGATCATACTCGAAGAGAGATGATTAAACATTCATACAGGCGGAACTGAGCCAAGCACAAGACGAGATCAAGAGCTTGAAGTCCAGAATGGAGCAGCTCGTCAAGTCTCAGTCGTCGTTATCTTCTGAAAAGAACGTTCAGGATGATAACGATCCACAGTCGTCGATTCCAGGCGCACATGAGACTTCTTTACCACCCACACCAACCTCTCGCCATCATTCCTCTACAACAAACGAAAATACACCTTCAAACACCGTATCATCTTCTTACACTGAATATGACATCACAGCTTCGAAAAGCGATGGATATGCTAGTCTTTCTGGAACCTCTCATTCTTCAGAAGCAAGCGAACGACGAGAAGACAAGCTATCTGAGCAGGATGATCTAGATCGCCAACTTCTTCGGCTCACCAAAGAGAAGGAGAAGGTATAAAAGAACAAGATATTCCCTTTCTTTCTGTAACTCACAGGGAAGAAATGCTACTAGCTGCAATCGGATTACAGCAAGATTCCTCTTTCTGGTGGCGGGCCAATGTCTCGCAGACGAAAGGAAGAACTTGAAGAAATGCTTGACGAAGTGGATTCTCAACTTAGCAGGGTCAAGCAGAAAATCAGACGATCATAAATGACCATTCATGTACGATAAACAAAAACCAGCATATATTCCTCCTTGACAAAAATATTTATCCCTCCATTCTAACTTTTATTCTCTTTTGTTATAGTTATTATCTACTCCATTTTCATCATTTGCCCCTCTCTCTTTTGCTTTAGCCATTGTCAAGCATATGAATAACCATTTTTTGACCCACATTTCGAACAAATGAGTTTATTGGTAAAATTAAACACTCTTTTCATGAATTATATGAATGTTTAGTGACCAAGGGCAGCCAGACCAGCGTTGATGTCCTTGAGGGCATCAGCCTTGGATTCGACAGCCTTCTTTTGGATGGCAGCCAAAGCCTTCTTGCGCTGGTGGTAAGCGGCGGCCTTAGCCTTACGCTTCTCTTCGAGCTTAGCGACAACGTCCTGGTACTTCCAGCCGACTTCGTGGGAGATGCGACCGAGGGTGGTGTACTTGCGACCAGGCTTGAGACGCTGGATGCGAAGAGCATCAGGGACGACCATGAGCTTCACCTTGTCGTATGGTGGAGGAACACCCTCGAACAGCTTGATGCGGTCCAAGGCAGCAGCACCACGAGCGGTCTTGTGAGGGATCATACCGCGGATAGCCTTGTACAGAATACGCGAAGGGGCACGGAAGTGGAAAGGACCATGCTTGCGAGGGTTAACACGGTTCTGCTTGTGCAAGTAAGCGTGGTACTTCACTGTTATCAAACAATTAACCCTCTTTCTTTCTTTGTCTCTCTTGTCTATCACTATTACGTACGCTTGTTACGGAAAAACTCGCCCGACACGTTCAATTCCTCGCAGCGAACGACAACCACCTTTTGGCCACTAAGAGCCTGCTTGGCAACAATGGAAGCGAGACGGCCAAGAAGATGACCCTTGCCATCAATGACAACAACCTGAACTCATCGTCGCGCCATCAAGATCCCGTTTACACTGCATGTCGCACAAAACTTGTTTAAGAACAAACCTTTTCAAAAGTCGACATGTCGAAAGGTGGGAAGCAGAAAAAAAAGAGGAGGAAAAAATTACTCTGCTCCAACAGCACCTGTTTTTGCACACTGTCTTTTGTGGCTTAGGAATTTCCTGTAGCCCTCTCCGCCGCGCTCACTAACATATGCGCGCCGCACGTTCTAAGCACATGCAAGCAGAATGGTGTAGGCAAGACATCAACCTCCACGAAACCACCTCTACAGATTAGGGCTAAAGCCTGCCAAGACCCAGTTAGTTTCTAATAGTCCGCAATCACGCTAAGCGTTACAATACCACAGAAAACGTATAAATATCCGTACAATAAGCATAGAATAAAGGACAATGTGTACTTCGTTTTTGCTACTCCCTTTGCGTGGACAAGTACTTAACATGGTTCCGCATGTTTGTTATAAGGAATGAAATCAATGATGTTAGCAGCAGTGGAATGTCTTTAGGACAGCTAGTACAGGGGCCTTGAAGAAACTTGAAGCTGAAGACAGATATTTACGAGGACTGGAGAACGCCAGATCAGAAGAGAGATGGACATAAGACTCCGAGACATATAAGAACAGTGTAAAAAAGCATAATCGTATGAAGCTGCAAAAATACCTATCAGATATAAGGGCATCTGTTGAATTCAGGCTAGAATGGACAGCAATCTGCATTCTCAAAAGATAGGTAATCTGCAAGATCATAGGCCATACTTGATATTCCTCTCATGTTCCCTTGTGGGCAACATAGGAACAGAGCTGGCGACATGCATAAGCACTACTTCGAAGAAGCTGTCAAAAAGAATAACTTCCTTGATCGAATCATACAATGCATGCGCGAGAAAATGTCCAGAAGACACGGAAATACCGTCGTTAAATGTCGAAGATGTACTCATGGTCGATAGTGACTTTTGGAAACACAGAGGAAGCCATAATGCATGCAGCAATTTTGCCTTTCGATGAGTACCTGATGCATCAACAAGCTAGGAAAGAGATCAGATTGATAGAGGTATGATTAAAGCCTCGTTGTGAGGCGTCTTGCTGTAGCTAACTGTTCGAGTGCTAGGCGGACGCATTGCGTTTAGAGGTATATGTGAAAACGCGTATAGCAGCAGTAGAAAAAGTTCTTTCCCAAGCGAAACCGATGGAAGACAGTCTGAAGAAACAGGGAGAGAGCTATGGCTACTTAATTGTACCAAAGCACATCTGGCTGCTTGCGCCGAGGAAATCGGAACCATGGTCTTCGGCATGTACTTGAGTTCAAAGGCCTGGCGGCGAAGATAACGTCAAAAACACAGAGCCTGAGGCATTTCTTTGCGACGAGGAGAACGATGATGAGGTTCCAGAAGCCTATTCCGAGCAGGAAGAATACACAGATTGGGAAGACATTGTGAAGCACTTGGTCCGAGGTCTCGGCAGTGCAACAATGAACTCAGATTATCTCGCTTGTTGAGCCATCCCCGCTAGTCCCCACTGATCCCCACTACTGCTTAGTGCTTCCCAAAACTGAAAACGATGAGAGAATTAACTGGGCTTCTTGAGCCAAATCCCCATAAGCCTGAGGTGTCCGTAGACCTGGCGGTAGCCGAGGCTCATGATTTTTTTCCTTGAGAACGCAAATGGCACTAAACCTCAACAGCTGAAAATACAATTGAAACAAAGACACTTTATGTACATTTTTGAAGCTTAACTAACAAAAGCAATATTTACAAACTTCAGGTAACAAGCACACCTGGTGCTTTTTTGTTAGGCCGGAACACCTGTTATACACATTAACTCCATACCCACGTCAGCCAAAACATCGTCCTTTAAAAGAGGCTCCACCTTTTCCCGCAAAAATTCCATATACGTCTCGTGCCAATTTTCCAACTTGAAAAAGGCGATTTCGCATGCTTTGACCAAGTTAGACCTCAAATAGTCAAAGGCAGCTATGATAATAACTAAGGTTAAATCTTTGCCCACATACCACTAGGATTTATTTACTTACTTGGGTTCTCAGTGGCCAATGCCTTGAACTCAGGCCAACCCAAGACGGTCTTGAATTCCTTAGTTCGTTCAAGAAGCGAAGGAGTGCCCTTGATAGGTGGCCAGTTACAGTACTTGGCAAGAGGGACATAAATCTATATATCAATAACATTAATGATCTGGCGTCCTCAGCCTTTTCTCCAGATGACGCTTATGTTTACCTCCTGTGCCACTTTATCGGCCCCCGCAGTAGAATAAGCACTCGCACTTTGTATTGCTTTAATAATCATATTTGCTCCTATGGATTAATGCTTCAGTATGCTGTAATCGCAGTTAAGGATAGGAGTGCATACCTGGCTTCGTCGTATCACGGCCGTCCTTCCATAATAATACTTCTTTGTTAAACATGCAAGCGTTCAAGAGTAGGAGGGAGAAACATTGTCTTCGAGGCGTCCATCTAGCGATATCATAGCAGAGAGTTCGCATGGCCGGCATACGTTTTGATTTGCACAGTAAGGCTGCCGCCAGTCTCACAAAACGGCTATAAATGTTGTCGCATAATCAAAATCACGCAGATGTGTTTATGCATTGCTTATAGAATACTTACCAGGCGATAGTCAATTGCTCCTTTTTGATATAATGAAAAACACGTTCAGAAGCCCACTCGATGAGTGTTTGCAGAAGTCCTTCCTATATATCCGCATTGTTGGTTAATGATGTTTCCTCTATTATGCCGTACTGAGAGCAAGTACCTCGTATGTTTCCGCGTAAGCGTACAAGAACCACATGATATTTTTCTCTCGAATATCAACGGAGCTCGGACATTCGATGAAGTAACCATTAGCAATGCCAAAGAATTCAGGTTCTTCGATTTCGCCTCCAAGTTTCACCAATGGATTGCCATAGCTGTTAATATCGGTATAGAACTTCTCCAGGTCAGGTAGGAAATGTTTCGCAAAATCATGTTTGTCTTTGTCGACCGAGTCGCGCAAAACCTGCAGTTCCTTGTGATTTCTCTCTGGGTTTCCGTGAGAAACTCTTTCAAACAATCTTCCATAGACTTCTGTAAACAGAAACAAGAGGTCAAAGATGTTACTGTGCGCGCATCGCTATCCATGATTCGTACCATATCTGGGAGGCTCCGTCACTTGAACTTTCTCAGCTTTTGTGCGTTTGGCCTCCCCTCCCTGTTCTTCTTGCTTACGCTTTCTGTTCGCAAAGGCCTTCATCTTCACACCTTCAATTGATTCTGATGAGGTTCCTGCAGAGGTCGTTGCTTGCATAGGAGGTGCTGAAGAGGGCGAGGGATCAGGTCCTTGTGGTGCCTGAGTCTTAATGGACCCTTGGGCAAGACGAGCGAGAAAAGACTCTGAACTTGAAGAAGTCGCACGAGGAGGACGAGGCCGAGGTAGAAGTCTTCTGAATACAGAAGCCCGTCTTTCGTCCGAAAGCACTGCGCCCGACATGGTTTTCCCTGCAGCAGCTTGCCGTAACGCCAGACCATTATCCTGAAGAACCACCTAGAATGTGCGTTAGAAGATTCATATGGATCCGGTCCCTGCAATGCAAAAAGTTTTGCCTCACCGCTTCATCCATCAACCTGTTAATCTGAACCTGCAACTTCTTGATCTCATGGCGATATTGCTGAATTTATGTCAGAAGACTCATGCGCGTACTTGATATCAGATAGTTCTGACTAACCTTTTCATTCTCCTTAACACATTCCTCGCGCAACTCTCGACTTTCCTCAAAACATCGCTTGAATTTATGTTAGCAGATTCATACGGATAACTGATCTTCAAAAATCCGCCCAACCTTCTCTTCTAGCAATCTGTTATTTTCCTCTCGCAGCCTCTGATTCATCGTCTTATATCGCTGAATTCATGTCAGAAGACTCATGCGCGTACTTGATATCATACAGTTCCGACTAACCTTTTCCTGCAGTTTCAAACATTGTTCGCGGAACCCTAGACAATCCTCAAGACGCTCCTTGAATTTATGTTAGCAGAGTCATGCGGATAATTGATCCTCAAAAGTACGCCAACCTTCTCCTCCAGCAATCGGCTATTTTCTTCTCTCAACTTCTGATTATCCGTTTTATATCGTTCCAACTCAAGTACCATCGTCTCATTACTGCTGTCAGGTTGTTGGGTATACGCCGTGACTTTTGAGCCAATAAGGCTGAGTATCTGCGCGATTTGTGTTTTGATGACTTCGATCTCGTGTTCTAGCTGCTGGACTTCATTACTCTGGTCGCCCTCGCGTGGAGGTTGCCATATCGCGCTTCTAGACTTTACTACTTCTTTCATTTTGTTGCTGCTAAGCTCCTTCTGCAGTTCCGCCATCTTCTCTTTTGTCGCCTTCAACTCTTCTTCCAGTTCGGCTAGCTGCTGCTTTTGCATCACTGATGTTATATCCAGTTCCGTTTCATCCTCTTTTAAATCTTCAATCGTATCGTGTAACTTAGTGAGCTCCTTCCTCAACTTGCTGACTGTATCGCTTTTGACGAAATTTTTTCTTAACGAAGCTGCGAGATCCAGCTGATGCTTTCTAGCCAAGGTTTTACTAAAATGAAAGGTTTCTTTTTAGGCTGGCGCCCTTCAGTAAGAAACAAGGCTTGCGGTGTCCCTGTATTACCTCCGTTTGGCCTTCTTTTGTAGCGCTTCAATCCGTTTCAAAAGGTCCTAGATGAAAAACGGTAAGCCTGCGAACGTGAGACTTTGCGTCAAAAGCGAACAGGTACCTCGCGTTCGGCTGACACTTGCTGTGCACCAAAGGACTGTTGGTGCATCGTACGTAGAGATGCCTCCAAGGAAGTGATCTTCTTCTCCGTCTCAAGTTTCGCCGCTTCGGCTTGCTGGAGCCTGGTGGTGAGTCCTGAGATATGTACCTTGTACTTGACCGCGTCTACGCGTTGCAATCTGAGCAAACACGACAATGCGTAAGATCCAAGCAGATTGTCTCTCGTACCTGAACGTGTGCTTTCAACCCACCGCAGCAGCTCGTTTGTTGCAATGATACAGCTTTTCATGGATGCCAAAGGATTTTCGGGATCGACAGACTGCAATGGGCCACTTGATGCAGGAAGCGCGGAATGAGCGCCAGGAACCTGTTCAACGACACCAGGAAGCGCGAACCCGGGACCAAAAGCTTGACCAGAAGCTTGGCTAGGAGCAAGAGGACGAGGCAAAGCTACGTTTCGCTGCAATTGATCGTTTTTCTTGGATTGGTCCACGACAGTTTGACACGAGACAGGTATAAGGAAAGGAGAGTTTGGTGCGCAGCAGCCAACCTCTGCATTACTTTTATTGCAAAAAATTGAAAACCAGATAGGCAGTCGTTAATCATTACTGCATGGCAGGCTCAGGCTGTGAAGCGCTCCTGAAGACAAGCTTCAGAAGACAGCACAGGTTTATATCGTTTGGACGTTGAATCGCGGCGCAATACGGCCACATACTCTTGTGATAGAGACGCTTCTTTCAAGTGTGTGTCCAAATGTAGTACTGCTGACCTCATAATCGCTGACCCCTTCTGAATGTTTTGAGTGCACGGTCCTCCGGGATCTCGCGCTAGGTCTACGTTTCTCGTCTGTGTTCGGTATCTCAAACTGAGATGTACTATGATCAGTTGGAGTGTATTTCAATTGGAAAAGTTTGGATATAGCAGGTATGTTTTACTTTATGCACTCGTAGTTCCTATGAAAGTATTAGCAGCAATGTTATACGCAGTTATGGAACAATAGCCATCTAGAATACCTACTTGACAAACTTGTGGATGTCTTCTGGCACCATTGAAAGAGTAGCATACTCTACAATGACCAGACAAACTTCGCTGTTAGTCGTCGAGAAGAATAACTGCATAGCTATTTTCAAACGCATTTGTCAGCTTCATTCTTGGAACCCTCTTAGTGAACACACCCTGCATGCTTCCTGAATATTCATCGAGCCTCGAGAGCGCATCTGTTTTGCTCGGTTCAGCCCGCACGGATATCGGGTTTGTTCGCTAACGCCCTTGACGAAGCGTAGACCCGGTCAATTCGATCTGGCCTTACAACTGCGATCGTAAGTGTGGTGCCCTGAGCCCTGCATCATTATAACGGGGACATCTTTGGCGAAGCAAAGGAAAATAAAGCAATGGAAAACAAGATATATTCAACCTCGAGTAACTTTCTCATGTATCAAAACAAAAAGATGTGCAAGACATGTACAAAGCATAAACTCTAAAAAGCAAAAACCGGGATTACTTGGTCGCAAATATTCTTTCTTTTATTCGGTTCAAATGTGGTTTTTACTGACGCAGATCGTGATTTATGCTTTGCGCAAACTTGGTTTATAACTGATGCAAAAAAGACATTTCGAGCGACCCAAACATTTCCGTAGATCAATGCCACTGTGGTGCAAGAACTTTGACATTGTTGGAACAAGTTCAACACGCGACAGAATGTCGATTTGTATTGGGCTTTTACATGAACAAGAAAAACCAAAAGGTTTCTGTACACATTAATATGATAAAGGAGGAGCGATGGGAATAAGGGGAGACTAATGGGAGTGTCCTATGTTCAGTAATACAGGCAGAAACATGCCAGTAAGTATGGCTGCCCTTTGCGATGCGCTCAATTTATCAGGGTGGGCAAGTGATGATGGTGAAGGGTAGGAAGGCTGAAGCTCTTGTAGAGCGTGCATGGCAACGTACAGAAAGGTCCCTCCGGAGAAGATCAAAAGAAAGCCTGTCCAATAGGCCAGATGGGCAGATGATGATGAAGTGGAAGAGAAGACGTACAAGAGGAGATAGGTGGTAATGGCACCTGTCGGTGCAGATAATGAGAAGACCAGGAGATGGCGCCGAACACTTAATCTCGAGAGTCCCTCAGCGAGTAATACGGTCGTGAGTGCGAATGCGGAGGGGGCCTTGTGTAGCATGATGGCAAGAAAGACGACCATGGAGAGCTTCGGTTGGGATGCCGATGCGCCCAGCGCTATGCCGTCGGCGGCGGCATGAACAATCAGACCAATGGTCGGGGTCATGGATCGCGTCGATGCTCGCGAATAATACGCTCGTTGTTGCAGGTCGTTCTGTTCTGGATTTGATGATGGAGTCGACGTATAAGGAAAAGAAGACTGGTCACGCAAGCTGATTTCGCTATCCGAGCGTGAACATGCATGGACGTGAAGAGAGCTGATTTGATCAATGGTAAACATGACGGCAAATCCAATAATCAGGGCAAGACCAATAGCTGTATGCTCGGACGATTCTTCTCCATCGTCATGATCATTATGAACATCGCTTTTGTTTTGATGTGGTTCTTGTCTTTTGTGAATAGAGGGTGGAGTCTGCTCCTCCGCAGCAGCAACCCAGACAGGCTGCGTCGATGATGGTAATAAATGTGCAGAGAAATTTTGTACAACTTCGTCGTGTAAGCTACTGCTGCCGCCTGAATGTATTAAGCTGCTGCTGCTGGTGCGTATTTTGGTTGAACTATAAAGGGTCTCTATGCCTTCGGGAATAATAACAACGAGTGCTGTTCCGATCAATAATCCAACGCCTAACGCTGTTAAATGGCGCAATTTCGCGTCTGAAAGTTTGCTTGACAGCGGTATGCAGCCAGCAAGAAAACTGCCGACGAGCATTGTGATGCACAGAAGCAGAAGCCATATGAATGGGTTTACCATCGGAGGATAATCAGTAACAGGTGATATATGAAGGTGTGTGAG
Organism: Thermomucor indicae-seudaticae; assembly: GCA_000787465.1. Taxonomy (NCBI): domain Eukaryota; kingdom Fungi; phylum Mucoromycota; class Mucoromycetes; order Mucorales; family Lichtheimiaceae; genus Thermomucor; species Thermomucor indicae-seudaticae. Next base: position 47,218 of record JSYX01000187.1, read on the forward strand.
AGTGAAAGAGGGGGGCAGGTCCAGCTTTCAAACTCAAAAGAGTTAAATTCCTGGCCTACTGTTATGAATAGCGCCTGGCTTTATTTACGCAGGCAACATACTTGGGAAATACGCTTCCAAAGATATTCCAAAAGACCTCCTTTCTAGCTGTCTCAAAGACGGCAAGAGTAATTTGATCGGGCTGGATAGTCCCAGTAGCAGTAGCAGCAGCCTGGTTCCCCGATCTCACGTTGCTGTTTGAGTCGGTTGCAAAGCTAGGAAGTCGGGGTTCTTTGTCATGGTAAAAGTTCCTGATTGCCGAACTCGCTTGGTCGCTTTTGCCACGCTTGTTCTTCAGTGTCTCAAAGGCAGCATCCACTTGCGAACGCGCACGGTATGTGATATTGACCTGCAACGGAGCGCCTTCGCAAATGTAGTTACAGTAAAAGTCGAAAAAGTCATGCAGTAGACTCTGGTCAATCGGTACGTGCATTGACAAGTTCTTGTTCGTCCAAAATGTCTGCTGTTGCTGCTGCTGCTGCAATGGATAAACAGTTGTCGTCGATGATGGTTGTCCTCGAGCCTCTACTTTATCCAGTAACTCGAGATAGCTTTGATAAAAGAGGACGTTTTCCGAGCTGAAATCTTTCACGGCCAGTTGTCCCATTTTGTTCAGTGCTTCAGCTTTGCGCAGTTCGTTTTCGAGTGTTTCGGGTGTCGCCTCGAGCAGCTGTTGTTGTCGGTTTGGTCTAACCAGAATACTACTTTGCGAACGATCCGCCGGCGACGTAGGATGGCACTTTTCGATCACTAGATAGCACAAGGGCACAATGACAGATATAACGTGGGCGGCTGTTGTGTACGCAACAATCCACATGCGTGGCGGGAAAAAGAAGCGAAAATAGTCTCCAGTAGGTGACGACAACCTCCGCCCATAGAAGCCGAACCACACAAGCGTAAGGACGAAAAGAGGTACTCCTATTACAATGTTCAGGATAATTTCGTTTCGAATATTGTGAGCATCTTGTTTGCCGCGAAGTTTCCAGCAGATGATTGGTGCAACGATGACGAAGAAGAAGGTAACATAGCCAACAATGGGATAAATTGTCCAGCGGCTTTCGCAGAATGACACCCCTTCTTTGGCGCCATAGACATGAATAGGGACAAGGACGGCGAATACCGGAACAAGGAAGACAAAGTACCACACCATGGCACGCGACACCGTGAGTTTTTTGCACTCTCGGTTGCGGAGAAACCATCGATAGTCTCGATCGCTTGAAGTGACCTGTTGATCAGAAGGCATTGTGTTGTTGTTGTTGTTGCTGCTGCTGATGCTGGCTCTGCCGGTTTTAGTCATCGCGTATAGCGTCTTAAGTGCATGAAGGCGTATCAAAAAGTGTAGACGATAGGCACTCCATGAAAACGCAAAGATCCAAGTGTAAAATCCGAAAATGACGCCCCAAACGGCAGCTTTGCAAGAGGACTCTGTGTAGAAAGCTTCTGACATGAGCACAATGGTGCTGAATATCAAGTGGCCAGTAGCGCCCAACGTCGTCGCGAAGATACTCCTTCTGTTCAGCGTATTACGGCGCCATAACCGTCGGTATTTTGGCTGAGCTTCGTCAATTGGTCCCATGGTAAACCAGGGTTCAATCCGCGTGTTGACGGCGAAATAAATAAAAAGAGCTGTTGACATGACTACAAATACAATATTGACAAGAGCAACACTAAAATAGATACGGCTGGCTATAATCTTTTTGTAATCCATTATACAATAGTCATACTGGGTATTATCGTTGGAGACAAGCGTGGGCGGGACATGGATATAATAATGAAAGCTCGATACGTCCTTTTCGTTTGAGCAGTTTGGCAATCGAAAGAAAGGAGATATTGTTGGTGTTGGCATGGTTATAGCATGTCTGGTTTAAGAAAAAGGAAGAAGTGCATTTGTCAGAGTATAAAAAAAACTTGCACGGGACATTATCATGGATAGGCTTTGAAACATTGCCTATATGAAGGGTCGATGGGTGGATTCTGAGAGAGCGCTGCAAAAGAAAATGAAACAAAGGTGGCAAATGTCGACCCAGTTTTTTGGGCCCGCTTGTCCCTTTCCGTACTTTGCATGCATTCCCAAAGATCAATACCACCAGAGTGCCTGAAGCATTCACATTATGAGATTAAATGCCGTATGGCTTCAGGGGTGATTCCCACTATCCGACAGTTTCGCTACGCCATGCAAACGGAAATCAAGATTAACAACAATTACCAGGCAGCTCAAAAATTGTTTAGCGATCTGTTGCAGGTCTTCGACATTCTGCCTAAACGATCTGAAGAGGATTCGACTGGATCACCCAATTCTTCTTCTTCTTCTTCCTCTTTGTCTCCACGCCACCACCCACAGAAGCAACAGCCTTCAAAGACGACAACAGCAGCATTAACAGCCACACGTCGACCCCTTATCACTCCGCCCGATATTACAGATTTTCAAATAGCATTGGCAACGATGATCCGTTGCGCTCCAAGCCCAGAGCAAGCCCTGGAATATGTGCACCTTGTTCATGATCTTGATCCACCTCTTCGAGACCTCAGGTTTGAAAACACGGTCCTGATCGACATTATCCAAGTGTACGCACGTTTTAGGGGAAACTACGTCAACAAGGCTTTGGATTTTGCAATGATAGGTCTAGAGCGAGGCTTAGCACTTCCAGGGAACAAGGAAAAGCATGTGTTTAAAAAGGATGATGTCTTTGAACAAGCCATTGCACCCATCTTGCGGCTCAACGGATTACGCTTGACAGAAGACAGACTGAGCGCGGAAAATTTTCAGCCTCGATTCTCTGTTGCTAAATGACTCCCACCCACCGTTTATCTTATATACCATGCGCTATGATTTGTATACTGGATCTCTTTGCAGATATTGCGAGTAAAAAAACGTTTCAAGATATCTTGTCGGCCATCTTTCTTTTGGATGTTTGCGGAAAGTGCCATTGAGACGAGGAGTTCTCAGGGCAAAACACTGTTGCATAGTCAGCAATGGTTGCGTCGGTAAAAGAGTGCAACAAACTGCAATGATTGCTATAACTACTGTAGCTTTGTGGGATCTTCAAGATGCAGATAACACCACTCATTATCATTGTCGGAGCAGGTCCGGGCAGGAAGAGGAAGCCGAGCCGTGCACGGGCTCAAACGTCAAAAATTTGTTGGTTCGGATCAGATTCCTTTTTTCTCACGGTTATCTCGACGAAGAATGGCGACTGCGAAAGCCGACATTTCCTCAGATGCGTTTCACCATGTACCAAGGTAGTCTAATGTGTAAACTGTATCTGCGCTAGTGTTCTCTGATGCTGAAAACCATTAAAGTGCGGCTCGACCAAAAATCCTCAACACCATACTAGACAATATTGGTCAGACGCCGATGGTCAGAATCAACAAGATCTCGAAAGAGGAGGGATTAAAGTGCGAATTGCGTAAGACGTAAAGCGGCGCGAGGTATGCTCGCAGCTAGACTGATATATTATGATATATAAGTGGCCAAGTGTGAATTCTTCAATGCTGGTGGTTCTGTTAAAGACCGTATCGCCAAAAGAATGATCGAGGAGGCTGAAGCAGCCGGTTTAATTAAACCAGGCGTCAGTACGATTATTGAACCTACGTCTGGAAATACTGGTATGCTGCATGAAAGAAAAAACCTGCGCTGCTTATGAGGCGCCTAATTCGCTTGGTTCAAGGTATTGGTCTTGCATTGGCTGCTGCCGTGAAAGGCTATCGTGTTATCATCACTCTGCCAGAAAAAATGTCACAAGAAAAGGTGGACGTTTTGAAGGCACTGGGAGCTGAAATCATTCGCACACCAACAGAAGGTTCGCCGCTTTAGAGGAGTTGCTTGTTGCACACTCGCATTGACATGTTTTTCCTGTTTAGCGGCTTGGGATGCTCCCGAATCTCATATTGGTGTGGCCAAAAAGTTGAGAGATGAGATACCAAATGCAGTTATCCTGGATCAGTACGGTAACCCATACAATCCAGTTGCTCATTATGACACTACTGCGGAGGAGATTTTGGAAGCTTGTGACGGCAAGGTGGATATGCTCGTCGCTGGTGCAGGCACCGGCGGTACCATTACCGGTATTGCTCGCAAACTCAAAGAACGTTGCCCTAATGTGAAAGTACGATTATTCTTCCACCTTTTGTGCGTTTCTTTTGGTTTCACAAACATGTTAATGTGTATCACAGATTGTTGGCGTCGACCCGCATGGTTCTATTCTTGCGCAACCTGATTCGCTTAACGAGCAGACAGGCTCTTATCAAGTCGAAGGCATCGGTTATGACTTTATTCCCGACGTTCTGGACCGCCAGTTGGTGGATGAGTGGTTCAAGTCCGATGATAAGTCCTCCTTTTTGATGGCGCGACGGTTGATCCGCGAGGAGGGTATCTTGTGCGGTGGCTCGTCTGGCTCAGCCATGGCAGCAGCTGTTAAAGTTGCCAAAGAACTGAAAGAAGGTCAACGTTGTGTCGTTATATTACCGGATTCAGTGCGCAACTATATGACCAAGTTTTTGAACGACGACTGGATGAGACAACGCGGCTTCACCGATGAAAAGTTTGAAGCAGAGAGTTTCGAAAAAAAAGCACAGAAGCAGTATGCTGGCGCTACCGTTGCGGATTTGGGACTGAAAGAAGCAGTAACCACAGACAGCGAGGTAATAGGGATATGATGTGTATGCCATTCATAGCTTTTTTATGCTGACATGTTGTCGACTGCTAGACCACGTGCAAAGAAGCCATCGAAATCATGGAACACAACGGGTTTGACCAACTTCCGGTGACTGCGGGTCCACATCGCCGTCTGAAGGGCCTTGTCACTTTGGGTAATATTTTGTCTCGCATGGCGTCCGGCAGAGCAAAACCTACCACTCCAGTATCCGAAGTGATGTTCCACTTTGACTTGCATAGCAAGAAGTTCAAGGAGATCACAGTCCAGACGCCTTTGGATCAACTGACAAGATTCTTTGAGACGAATTCCAGTGCTTTGGTTACTGAACGAACTGGTGACGACCTCAAAGTCAAGCATGTTGTTACCAAGGTTGATCTGCTCTCGTATCTTGTTAAAAAGGCATGATCTGCATCCGCATCAACCTGTCTGTTGCCATAGATAGATTCCATCAATGCATTTGCTACAAATTTTGAATCGTTAATTCTTTGCGTCATATTTGAAGAAAAAGGTATAGCTCCCCAGCAATAAATAGCAGATTTTCGTGCCATAAATGAATGCTTTTTATGTCATTCAAGCTGGGGTCTGGTAGGAAATACGGTTTCTGGAATTGTTGGTCCATGCTCTTCGGATACCACACCCCCTTATGACGGCACATGTACTCAATTTAATACAGTGCATTTTATGTTTTGCCCCTGCTGCAAAAACGGGGCACGCCACGGTTATATAAAATGCATGGTACCATGGTCCGGCAACACGTCTGTTTCTTCTACTTGGCAAACAAAACAATGGACACCAGCGATCGAGCGATTAAACCATTAATAAAGGAGGATAATACAGATGTTGAGGAGGACCCTGTGCTTATTGTTCGTCAGAAATCGCTGAACCGCATGCTTGCTTCAGCTACTCGTCGACATAGGCGACAGCGTGCCAATACAACAGGCGATAAAGAGAATGAAAACGACCGACTACCGCAGCCACTTTCCCGACAGCGTTCACTGACGGATCTCGTGAGTCGTTGGGCATCCTCACTGCGTTCATCGTCGTCGCGTTCTCATCGTGCATCAAAAACGGAATACTCGACCAAAGTGGAAGACTATATTGTCCGTCGTATCATTGGTAAGAGAAGAAAGAAGCGGGGTAGCCTTTCATATTCATTATATCCTATGTAGGTTCTGGGGCCACAGCGTCTGTTTATTCTGCGACGCATAAGCCCACGGATTCGCTTGTAGCGATCAAGAGGGTCAACCTTGAAATTCTTGATACAGGAACGCCTGCTGGGTCGCGGTTGGAAGCCCTGCGCAAAGAAATCCAGATCATGACCTTGTGTCGGCATCCACATTTACTCCCGGTCTATCAAAGCTTTGTGTGCCTTTCTCATTTATATATCATTATGCCGATCATGTCATCCGGTAAACTTTTCGTTTTTTCATTATCTCTCGAAAGAAAAGAGAAGGACTATATCTTTCTTTGTTATTTCATAGGTTCCTGCCATGATTTACTGGCACAGACAAGATATCAGGGATTGGATGAAACTCTTTGTGCATGGCAAGTTATCTAACAGACTATATGTGGGTCTGTGAGGGGATATTGACAATATATTAGCATTCTAAAACAGGTCGTTCTGGGCCTTGATTATCTGCACGGGAACGGTCTAGTGCATCGAGATGTCAAGTCAGCCAATCTGCTGTTGGATCGTGAGACGGGTATTGTCAAGCTGGCGGATTTTGGAGTCAGTAACCATTTACTGGTCAACAATCATCATCATGATATGCCGGAACGATATCGTCCAAAGTTAGAACCTCTTCGAAATAACAATAACGAATCGTCCTTGTCCATGCATATGGTTTTGCCGCCACCTCTTGCTGCTTTACCGCCAGAGACCCAGGTTTCCTGTGCTTCCTCCTCCACGGTTGGCGAGCGTTCATGCCATTCTTCATTTGGTCCGACCAAAAACGACGCTGTGCGCCGCTCCTTTGTTGGGACGCCATGCTGGATGGCTCCTGAAATTCTTCAGGATAAGCAATACAATAACAAGGTCGATATTTGGTCTCTCGGAGTCACTGCTATTGAACTTGCCTGTGGCCGCCCGCCCTATACAGAACACGGTCCATTAACGGTATGGCTCTCGTTTTCCTTGCCGTTTTCATGGTCAAAGTGAAGGAGCAGCAATTGATTGGTTATATTCTATAGATATTTACCCTCATTTTGCAAGACCCCTCACCCACGCTTGCATCAAGTGGCTGTCGCTACGACTATAGTCACTCATTTGAGCACTTTATTGGTCAATGTCTGCTCAAAAACCCTGCCGCTCGATGCTCCGCTTCGGAAGCCCTACAACATCCTTTCCTACGCAAAGCCCATTCTCCTGCGTATCTAGCGCGCTATCTCGCCAAGCATTTGGCTCGCGATCCTCGACGCGGCGGACCCGATCTCCCCTTGCCTTTTGAGCATCGACATGCACAGGGCATCATGCTTTATGGTAAGGATGAGAAAAAGTAAAACCGGTCCTTTCTTATTTGGACGATAGTAATAATTGAAAATAGATGACGATTCGACCTGGAACTTTTCCATGGCGGATCACTCGATAAACGAGCGTGATAATGCATCTGACGAAGACACGGTGGATTGCGACGAGATCTTCTCGCCATTGGACGATGCGTCTTGTGCAGAAATACCATTGTCAAACTACTGGCCTTCTTTAGCCGATGCAGACAAGACAAAGCATGTAGAAGGCTCTTTTCAGGTGATCATGACCAAAGTCGGACAGCACATGCGTCCCGTCATATGAATTTGCTATTGTATGCCAGACATGAACGCTGCACATAGTATCCATTTGCAGAGCAGAAAGACGACTTTGTCTTGTATTATGAATGCAGAATAAAATACTGTACACCTATGGGATTTGTTCTATCTATGTATTGGAATCCAGCGTTTTACATGTGCTCTATTGGTTTGATGCCCAGCAAAGAAAGACCATTGCTCAGAGTCATTCTGGCCGCCCAAAACAGCAGCATTCTCGATGCTGCTAGCTCTGACTCCATGTCTTTGACTCGAAGAATTTGACTCGCCGAACTTGTGGCGTGAGACAATCTGAATAAGTAGTTGACAATCGTGCATGGTTCAAGCGTTTCAAAAGCAAGGTCCACAGTCTCTGGAAATTGTGAAATTAACTGAACGAGCTCAAATGCTTCCTTCTCTTGAAGCAGCTCAAAATTGCAGTCGGATCTGATAGCCACAGCTGCCTTTCGCTCAATGCTAAATAAGTAGATAGGTCAGTTAGTGACAACATCTTTTCGATTTTCATAAACATTCAAGAACTTACCCACAAGCTTTCGCGTGCGCATATTGAAGAAAAACTCCCGTATCGCCGCGTGAATCTGTCATCCTGTCCCAGGAAAAGGTATAATTCTTTGCCCGCTTTGATCTCATGTCCTGCACGATAATAGCAGATACGCCCAGTTGGTCCGCGATTTCCTCAACGATAATCCCATTGTCGTTGTCATTATCATTGTCATTATCATTCATAATAGTCTTGTCCGTCTTCATGTAATCCTTGATGTTGGCTTTCGCCGTATCCAAGATATCCTGCAAGAACACGGCTGTGCCCTGCCGCGTAGACATTCCGTTGATATGACCAAAACTGACATGTTGCAACTTGTTTGCCATCTCGCTTCCAAACACGAGCTCTGCCATTTTGAAGACTTGTCTAAAATACTCTTCTTGATCCACGCCCACAACATAGATGGCCTTGTCAAATTTGTATTGTTCCTTGCGCATCATCAGCGACGCCAGATCGCGGGTTCGGTAGAGACTTGTACCGTCTGCCCGCTGCACAATTGCTGTCCCCAGTTGATATGGCTGCAGATCCACTGCATAGGCCCCATCTTCAGTTTGTGTGAGAAGCTTCTGGCTTCGAAGGCGCTCGTGGACGCGCGGAATATAATCATTCACTTGAGATTCGCCAGAGTAGACTTCAAAAGAAATGCCCAAACGTTCATAGATGGATGCGTACGACGCAATACTCAGTTCTCGGAACCTTCGCCATTGATCCAGTACCGCGGGATCCCCTTCCTCCATACGCTTGAAATAAGCATTTGCCAGCTTTTCAATGCCCGGATCCTCTTTGGCGTCTCGGTTGATCTTGACGTAGACGTCGTACAAGTGATGAGTCGGGTCAGTTTCAAGCTGTCTGTCGTCTCCATACCGCTCGTAGCCGACAGCAAGCATACCTAGAACCTTGCCAAAAATGAATGACTTCCTTTTTTACTTCTTCTATGATGATCTCTCACTGGCCCTTACCATATTGTTTACCCCAATCGCCGAGATAATTTATGCCAATCACGCGATAACCCATGACTTGATGGATTCTCTTGACAAAGTTACCGATAATCGTGCTTCGCAAGTGGCCCGCGTGGAACGGTTTTGCAATGTTCGGTGAGCTATAGTCAATAACCACAGTCGGCTGCGGCTGTTGGTCTGGCACGTGCGACCAGCCGTATCGTTCCCTTTCGACAAAGACCTGCTGCAAGGTTTGCTTGGTAAACTCGACCGGTTGAACTTTAAAATTGAGGAACGGTCCCTGCGCGGACACGGCTGCAATCATGTCATTGCAAGTAAACTGGAGCAAATAGGAGGGTATGTATATAAGCACCAGACAATCGAGGAAGACGGTAGTACTATTGTTTTATAAAGAACAACCTTGTCTGCGAGTGCCTTGGCGTCGATGCTGTGATCAGTTGCTAATGCTGCCTTGAGTGCGGGTAATGGAATGCAAAACTGACCGTCCTGCGGTCTTTTGGGAGCACGCAAGAGTGAGAGTAGTTTGGACTCGCTACATTGCGTCAACTGCGACAATTGTTTTGCAATGGCAAGCCGAAATCGTAATGCAGTACTCATGACAAGCGCATAAAATGGAAACTGCTCTCATACACGCAGCGGAAAAAAGTCAGCATTGGCTCACTTGGCAAAAGAAGATCGCGCATACAATTTGTATGTCACTTCTAGTTTCAAAGCCTGCCTGCCATCTAGCCTACGTGCAAATGCTGTTATATAAGCCCACAAGCAGTAGCCACCAAAGGAGATCAGCGGAGAGCTCTTGCAAATAAGGATAAAGACAACGATATGGTTCCTAAGTCGGCTAAGTATCTGTTGGAATCGAAGCCTGATGAACTGCATGCCCGATCCGCGTATTCTTCTCCAAGGTTATGACATGCTGGACATGTTCGGAACATCGAGGTTGGCTTCGACCATTAATCGCGGAAATACGCAAATCGAAATATTGTCGTTCCTGTCGATCTCGTCGATCTTGTTACCTGGTTATCTCACATGGATATTTGGTTACCCAAGCCATGATATCTAGTGATTATCGGTTATATTTCAATACAGTTGTTTTCTTTGCTTTCAAATAATAATGATGCACGTTGGTCTGTTAAGACGCAGTGGGCGTCCAAAGAAGAAAGCACAGCCAGGGTTGAAGCTCGTTCCAGGTAACGCCCAAGGTCTTCCGGGTCTTGTCATGTCAAATACTTGTCAACAAAGCAATCTTCCCCAGTGCCGTCTCAAACAAGCCATAAATACGATTACTCCCGCAGTTAGTAAGATCGTCTTGAACCCGAAGCAAGGTATATCGGAAGGGATCTTACCGCTTCGAAACACCGTTTCCGTGTGTACACGCCGCGAGTAAGCCGGTCTTTGAGCTCGAAGCGAGATGAATTGGAAGAAAACGTGCCAGCAAAAAAATTGTGTATAAGCGAAAAGTGTCTACGCAAAAAGTACAGGAAACAAGTTCGTGTACTCGGACAACATGACACTAAAAATTAAATTGCTCCAAATCGCAGCCAGACCATACATCA
>JSYX01000188.1:0-57397 GCA_000787465.1 Thermomucor indicae-seudaticae
TTACTATTGTGCTCTATCTCAACCAATATCGGAAGAAACCGGCGCATACCTTCACAGGGAGATCACAATGAATTCGTCTTATCTATAGCACATGCGACAAGTCTTCTTATCATGACGCCCTTTCACGACTGATAACAGGTGGCATGACTTTTGCACGCGAAGGGGGGGTTGTTATTATAGCAATGTAGCCGTTGACCAAGCCGATCCCGAATGGCCCTTTTTCTCGCACACGGCAAAGCTATTTGGAATCTCGTGTCGCCCGAGTTGTGTTAACGAAGCACCTGGCCTCTTTTGTCCTTTAGCGAGATTTATGTCAATGATCGATGGTGAAAATCCAGGCATCTTTGAGGAATATGCGCACTTGATGGGTCTGCATCCGACGCATTTCCTTGACCATATAAACCAGGGCACGTGGCGACGACCCCGAAACAGACGACTTTCTGATGATTTGGGGTTTTCTTTATGGCGGACGCTTTGGTGAAAAAGGTTCGTATAACCACAGACTACCCAATGTAAACAAGCCGACTGTTTGTGTCTGAGGTTTTACCTGAGGATGACAGGAGTATACAAACAGAATGGCGATCAGACTCAACAAGTGCCTGCGTCTATTATAAGCGAGCACAATATTGCTGTATGAGTGATACAAAGATCTGGACTGATAACAGAATCAAGAGAGTGAGAGGGCGGCCCCTGATTGTTCCCGGACCCAGGTTATCAGAGGTACGCACCCATTTTCTGAATAAATCATTATCAGAATCACGACGTTGCGTGTTTGTCAATGTAGAAATCCTAAAGGCTTCTTTTGCTGATAGTCTGATGATAACAGGCACCACAACATGCTGCTTCAAACGAGAGATGGCTGGTGTAACGCGGTCTGTGCTGGAACACAACGCGGTGTGGGTGGGAAAATGGCCCGAGCATTCAAATTTGAAGCTCCATACACAGCCCTCGACTGCTAAATAACTGGGCGATCACCCCGCGCCTCGCCCTTTTTTCCCGCCATAACAGTTATAGGGCCGTGTGAGTTAAGAAAAATTTAAATATTGAGCATGTAAACAAACCTTCCTTCTTCCTTCTCTTCCCTTGCTTTGTTTTTCTCCACATCATGAAAGCTTGCGTTCACGTTGACTATCTTTCATACGAATGGCAGGCAAGCGATGTGATCCGAACGTATATCGAGACACGCAACGAGATCCGACAAGTGAACAGTAAACTACGATGCGCCGACGACGCAAAGGAAAAAAAGTCATTGAGGTTGGAGCATCAGCGACTTGCTCGATACCAAAATGCGTTGTGGCGACAAATGTCCAGAACTTGCACTTCACAGCTGGGTCGGTCTAACCAGCTGATTCATCCCTCGACAGTCAACTGGTAAGTGTTCCAAAGAAGTTAAGTAAGAAGACCATGCTGACACTCAAATTGGTCATAGGCAGAAGGAGTCTGATATCACATGTAGGCGTCCCCTCCCCGCTTTCCTGCATATGTTAAGATTAATAACTCTCAAAATAGGGCTTTATGGTCCGTTATACTTGCAGGAAGCAGATTCGGCAGCTGTTGTAGAAAAGACGGGTGGGTCATATGACAATAACCATGGCCTGAAACCTGCCTTGAAAAAGCCTTGTTCCACCTCTACGGACACCACTATTACGAATGCGTTGACAATATGGATGCGCAGAACCGGTTCCTGTGCAGGACCGCTCTTTGACACCACACAATGCCGAGCACTGTCCTTTTCTTCCGTTTCTTCAGGCGAGACACTCGTGAATCCGCCTAGCAGCAACAGTGTGCGTTTCAGTCCGGAAATTAGCAAAGTCCAGTATTTTATGCCAGAGTCACCCGTATGTGATTCGCTCGGCAACAACCCCGATGACGTCTACAATCCTTATTTTGCGGCTTACTATTACAACAACGAGCCCGTCCGGTATTACATTGATGACGAAGACGAGGACGACGACGATGACCCTCTTTGGGAACTGATGCAGCACGTAGCCAGTAAAGTCAGGACAACAGCCTCTCGATGGTTAATCCGCTGGACCGACAATAACCAAAGTGATGTTGTGCGCCTTGCACTGCAGCAGCAGCAGCATCAGCGGGATGCCACGACCAGTGATGTTATCCTGACATTTGTTTCAGTCGTCAAGTCAGTAGCATCCCTCACAGCAACATGGCTCATGTATCAGGGGCTGTTACGTCTTCTTTGGGTCATTCATCGCCCCAGACTGTACAACCAAGCCAGACGGAAAGCTAATAACAACAATCAACATGAAACTCCTCGTCGCAATCATCCGATCCCCAGCTTCTTCTTCTTCACTCGACAACGGCGTCATAACGACGAGCAGCAATCATCCTCTTCCAAGTCTACTCTATAGCATTTCTTTCCATGTTGCATCAACCGCCCCCCCCACTTGCACTGTATGCATAATTCATCACGCAATAAAAAAAACGCCGGGCTAGCCATGTGTTGCATCGGATGACCCGGTCATCTTGATTTAAAGTAGCGTATCAAGCCGTCTTACACATCTCATACTTTTACTATAAGGTCTCTCAAGGAGGAGCACGTTGGATGCCTTGATAGAATACATGTCAATAATGTTCCTGTTGTGGCAGAGACGGGCGGATCCAAAACAGGGTAAAAGAATTTTTTGTTTGTCGGATGGCTGTATCGGAATCGTGCCATAAGCGGCGAACAGCATTGGATGCAATTTCCCAGGCAACGGCAAAAAAATTTAAGATGTCTCTCGGGCTGACTTTGGATTCGCATGGAGCTTTGGACACGCTATTGTGTGAGATTCAATGTTACGTAAGAAAGAAAGGTGGATCACAGAGACGTTGGTCTTTGGTTTACGGAAAAAGACGGCGTAAGCTGCGTTCTTATGTTGACTCAGCGTCGTCTTTCGGGAGTATTGTGACGCTGCCAAATCGATCATTCTTGGTAACAAGAAGTTTTTGACCCGACATTGTATGATAATCTTATTACTTGGTGCAATTTCCCCTTTTCGCTAGTGACTCAGCAAGCTTTTGACAGCAAAGCAGCCCAGAGTGCCACAACGGTGCTTCACTGAAAGCTGTCATGATTCACTTTATTATCATTCGGGTGGGACAGATTGGAGCCGTGTCATATGACTCTACGGAATGGGAGGAAAAAAGAAAACCAGGCAATTGTGACTTTGCTCTCGGAATGAGTAGGGATCTACGATCAAATCGGATCATCCGGTCATATCGCTTCAATTAAAGTCTTATCGTTCTCTTCGCCTTCCCTTTCTTCTTTTACTGTTCTCAATGCAACCTTCATCAAACATGCCCAGCTCTCCTCATCGATCGATTAAACCTTTGACACCTTCTTCAACAGACATGCCATCATCGACCAACAAGGTGATTCTCGACTATCTGCTCTATCTTTCCATTCAATCACGACTGCGGCAGGCCGCCTTTGAATTGTCAGAACTCGATTTTCCAGAACATGATAATGACGCACACCGTCAGCGACAATGGTTCGATACGGCTTATAAAGCTGAGCAAGACAAAAAGGCTGTCGAGTCTATTGTTGCTGGTAAGTGGTGTGATTACCTTTTTCGCTCCCCGCCTTTGTGCTACACAGAAAATCATATGCAGGTATTCTGTCGAGTCACCAAAACCGAAAGCCCTCTTTTCCCGTCGATTCACCTTTAAAACAACGTCTGCATCTTTGTCAACTGACGAATTACGTATTTGGCCGCTTCGATCGTCCCTCGCATGATTATGATGCACACTCTACACGTCGTATCCGCCGACACAACAGCCACAATAGCGCTCTGTTTGCCAAACCGATCCTGCCATCCTTTTGTCGACGACACCGACGGCAGTCTTGTTCCATGTGTCGCGACACGTCAACATCCTCGTCCGTTACTACTCCTCCTCCTTCGCCCCGCTCTTCTTCTTCGTTACCTTCTACTCCTCCTCCACCAGGACTCATCGACGCTATCCCGGTGTTCCTAAAGACCAGCGCAGATCTACTTCGTCGCACGCTCGAAGCTCACAAGGATGGACAGGAAGTCAAACCCATGGTGTTTGCTGGACAAAAGGTCATGGGTGGCGGTATGCCGCCGCGCTGGTATGACCTTTTCCTGGAGTTGCTGACGCAGGCAGCTATCGAAACATACCTCTGCGACGCACAGACTGGCCCGGAGCCAATCTTTGAGATCTTTTCTTATGGATATGTGGAAGACGAGGACGAACCAAACGACGATGATGACGAGGATGAGGATGACGACGAAGAGGACGAGGAGGAAGAAGAGGCATGGAATGTGCGTGCCGCAGATCATCATTTGTTGTTTCCGAAAACACGTACCATGTACCTCTTTAAAACACAAGTCCGCGAACGAGAAAAAGAGGTAAGCTTATAGGAAGAAAAGAGAACAAGAAGCAGATGGCTGACAGATTTTTCTAGTTTCTCGTGGTTGACGAAGAAAAGGATAATCTTCAACAGCACTTTCAAAAGCTTGCTCAGCGCTATCCTCTGAAAGAATTCGAGAAAAGCATGAGCGAATTCATCCAAATGGTGCTGCAGACGATGGACGTTCCTGTTCTTGATCAGGTAAACCCATCAATAACACAAGCAAAGCAGAATCTATTGACATTAAAGTACATCTAGTGCGACGACGAAGCACCCTCGTCTATCTATCGATATCCTGGTGATGGATCACTTTTGATGCCGGAAATACCAGATAATGACGACGAACCGTTATTGGATCAATCATCCGCCCAAGTTGATGCCATTGCATCTTCTCCTATGGGTCGACACTCTAAACGGAGACTGAGCGACGACGAGGATGATGAACCTCAGTCTAAAAGACATCGTGCAGACTAAAGACCCCATCCCTCCTGTATATTTCACGCTTTCATATACCATCTTGTTTCTTTTCAATCATACCCTCCTTCCTCTCGTTCAATATACAAAATTAGTTAGGATGTATTACAGCAAACAACAAAGCCCCTAATGCAGTCAGAACCGCCGTTGAGGCAACGATAACTATACCACGTGTGGCAGGAAAGTATCCTGAGATCAGGGACGTCTGTGTATGAAAGAACCGCATGCATGCAAATGCAAGGAACATGATACCCATAAAAATGAAACTGATCCCAATCCATCGACCCAGCACGCTGCCTTCAAGTCGGAAAAGCTGACCAAGTCCTGTACCCCTTCTCACTTAGCTCACTACTTGGTTCAATATCCCCTCTTCCTTATCCTCCCTTACCGATGCCCACCGATGTCGTCGAAAGACTTGTCCGTAACCAAGCGAGGAACGTTCTTTCATTAGCTATATAGAATAAAGCATTTAATGCACCACAATGGATCTCTCTCCCGTCCGATATGAATACCCAAGTGGTCCCTGGCGACACTCCCAGTATTCTCGAGGTAAATCGACGTAGAATATCGACGGTAAAATTGGTCTACTGCAAGTAACCATGCAGGTACTTTATCGCCAGGCTCCTTATTGGATCTGTCAATAGTTTGGTAATGCCGTTGTGATGACCGTAATAAACTGGTTGTCTCGGACATGATGTCGTGGAGAAAAAAGGAGGCGACAGGGACTGAAAGCGGCTTTCCCACTTATTATTAACGAACTGGGTGGGCCTTGATGATGAAGTCCGCTAAAGCTCATGCAATTCTGCTCCTTAGTCTAGCCTCTCGAAAATTAGCTTCGTTGTCTTTGTCGGCAGCTTGATTATTGGCGCACGCCTGGGGCTTTCCCGACAATCATGATGCTTACGAACAAAAGGTCCGTCTGTGCGCATGGTAACCTCGTACAGGATGTAACCGTGATTTAAATTATGCAGCAATGGAAACAGCGATCTTGGCAAGCCGAGGATAATCAGGAACTGGAACCCGATCACCCCGAACCGCATACTCTTCTTTCGGTTCAGCATTGTCATGTAGAAAAGAAGTTGTCAGATGGTACCACGTACATAACCAGACTTTCACGTCTCCTCCTTGGCAACCACCATCTGATATGAGACGTCCAAAGGGGAATCATGTTCTATGCTTAAAGAGCAGACTGGCGACACCATACTGTTGGCTACACCTTTCCGAAATTTCTACATCCGAGTGATAGAGTGGCAGACACTCTTGGGTGTAAGACACTGCAGACATACCATAGTAGTCTTGAGAACAAATTATCATAGTGGGTACTACATGGCTTTAGCGAAAAAATTCATTTACGGACCACTTGAACGTCCAAGTGTTGGTATGTAGGAATGACTCAAGGGGGCCATTCAGTATATAAAGGCACCTTGTTCAGGCACATCTTGTCTCTTTAATCGGATGCCGAGTGGTCTCGCCCTGGCTGACAGCGATGGGGAAGCATGGGTTATAGGACACTCGTGTTTTGCCCCCACCTTTGTACTTATCACAATCTCTCCACATTGTTATCACTTTTTAGCTTAGTCTTTTTGAATCTTTTTATGTTTCGTTTTCCAGTGTCCTATATACTTGTGTGGTCCGCCAGAGCGCGGCTTCGGGCAGCACTGTCATTACGAGAAGTTACTACAGGTCAGCCATCATGCCCTGTATGAAGGTTTTCCCGCTATTCATTGCTTTTCTTCCTTTATTACTTTTTTATCCCCCATCAACATTCGTTTTCTTCATACTTGCGCATGCTGGCCTCCCTCTCCTCCTTTCGTCCAAACAAGAAAATGATAATATCTCTTGTAGTAGTGACAGACTCTCCACGTCATAAGGAATCTTCATTCTTTGTTGCACCACCTCAAGAAGGAATGTCGTATGCCATAGACAGTCGAATGCGTTGGCACAGATATCATGTCACATCCGGCTTCGTGGAATGGAATTCAACCCTTCAAGGTTTGCTGGCTGGGCTCGATAGCACAGCCGCCACTGCACAATACGCCAATGAACGCACCTGTTTTAATAATTTACACATGCTAGCTATCTGCTGAAGGAGTCTATCAATTGGGGATTAAGCTTTTGATCTGATCTTGTTGAGGTTGTCAGTCACGGCCTGCATGAACTCTGCCGTTGCTACATAGTGTTCAGGGCGAAGGCTATTTATGAAAAAAAGGACAATTAGACCTCTCGCTCATTCGAAAGTGCAAGTAGAAAAGTAACTTACTTTTTGCCATGGATAGCCAGAGCCAAGTCCTTGGTCATGATATTGTCCGATTCTACGGTATCAATGCATGCCTTTTCCAGGTCACGGGTAAACTGAGCCAGTGCCTCGTTATTGTCCAGACGGCTGCGGTGAGCCAAACCGCGCGACCAGGCAAAGATGGAGGCGATCGGGTTGGTGGATGTAGGGTTACCCTGTGGGACCCCCGCAATGAGCCCTTTTCCCTCTGAAAGTAAAGAATCATATTCTATTTACCTTTTGGTATTCACGGAAGTGTCTCGTCACCGTACCGTGAGCGGCTTCGGATTCCATCGTCTTACCATCCGGTGTGACCAAGACCGACGTCATGAGTCCGAGAGAACCATAGCCTTGAGCCAAAATGTCGGACTGCACGTCACCGTCATAGTTCTTGCATGCCCATACGAATCCTCCCTTGGACTTGAGAGCTTGGGCAACCATGTCGTCAATCAAGCGGTGCTCGTACCACAAGTTGTTGCTTTCAAACTCCTTCTTGTAGTCCTTGTCGTAGATCTCCTGGAAAATGTCCTTGAACCGTCCGTCATACTTTTTCAGGATCGTGTTCTTGGTGCTCATGTACAGCGGCATCTTTTTCGTCAAGGCCATCTGGAAACAGCTGTGTGCAAAGCCCCGGATCGAGTCCTCCGTGTTGTACATCGCCATACCGACACCACCGTTTTCGGGGAAGTCAAACACGGTCCACTTTTGCGGTGCAGAGCCGTCCGCTGGAGTAAACGTCATTTCAAACTTGCCAGCCTTGGTCGTCACAAAGTCCGTGGCACGATACTGTAATCCCCCCTCCCAGGTCAGAGTCCTCCTCCCCACGGAAAAGCTGCAGCAATCCCATCACTCATACCTGGTCACCAAATGCATGACGACCAATAACAATTGGCTCCTGCCATCCAGGCACAATGCGAGGGATATTCTTAATCAAGATAGGTTCGCGGAAGACCGTGCCGTTCAAGATATTACGGATGGTGCCATTAGGCGACTTCCACATTTTCTTGAGGTTAAATTCTGTGCGGTCATGCATGATATGAGCTCACTTTCTCTCTCTCTCTTCCATCAAAGAATGGTTACCTTTCACACGAGCCTCGTCTGGCGTAATCGTGGCACACTTGATGCCCACGTTGTACTTCTTGATGGCTTCAGCTGCGTCAATCGTCACTTGATCGTTCGTCTTTATAAAGGGTATATTACATCACCGTTTTTTTCCCTCTAGCCGCCAATATCCCCCCTCCCCCCACACAAGCCTTACATTGTCACGGTGCTGGATGCCCAAATCAAAGTACTTGATGTCCAGTTGAAGGTAAGGATGGATAAGCTTTTCCTTAATATCTTGCCAGATAATTCTCGTCATTTCGTCACCGTCCAAGTCAACCACCGGGTTCTCGACCTTAATACGCGAATCCCCCGTAGAGTAGTGCTGTGCTGCTCCAAAGACACGGGAACCAACAGCCGTGCCTCGAAGGGCAGATTGCTTTGCAGCTGCAGGAACAATGAACGACATCACACGCGGGTGGGAAAACGAAAGAGCAAGGCATTATTAAGATCGGATCTTGGGGTCCTTTTTTGCTTTGATCGGATCTAAATTGCCTGATATCCCGCTCAATAAGCCACAATGACTCAAAAGACCCCCCTTGGATCAGGCAAATAGAATATCTGCTTACATAACCCAAGGCATAAAATCTGAGTTGCTTATGGGATGCATTGACAACATCTTGAAACCAGCATTTATTCTATATGATCTGATCTACAAGCAAAATATCCATTTATTCCGCGTGTTATGTACCTTCAGAATAGGCGTCTTTAATTCAATGCCTTGATTGAGAAAGGGCCTTTGTCTCGGAAATTTGTTAGTTACAACACACATACACAGAGAGAGAGATACACACATTTCCTTTTTTTTCTCTACTATGCGTCGAGAAGAAGAGGAGGAAGATACGGCTAGCCAGACAAAGAGTCCCGGTGCTGTGCTGTTACCAGACCACAACGGGAGCAGCAGCAGCGGCGGCGGCTGTGTGCGAGCCTTATCTGCCGATCGCTTTTATGGGTGGAAACCGTCTCTGAGTGGATTGGCCATTCGACTGGCGACGCTCATTGCCATTGTCGGGATCCTCATTGCCCTTGGGCTTGGGCTGCGGTACACCGACGGTTTGCCACGCTCTGAGGACTTTTCCCAGCTCACATTTGACTGGCATATCGATCCTTCGAGCTATCTGCAACCATTCAACACGTCTTTTCAATACAATGTGCTTCTGGATGGTCATGCCCACTCTACCTACAGTGACGGATACATGAACGTCCGCCAGCTCTTGGAATGGCACATTGGTACATGTATATAATCGCTTTCTTTTGTATCCGGGTTTTGCTCATTTATTTGCTTTCTGTAGCGAACGGCTATAATGCCGTGATTGTCACGTAAGCATTGGTTGGCCCCCACCCGTTGTGTTCGTCTTTTAACGCCTGGGGAAAACAGGGACCACAATACTGTCAAAGGCGGTCTGGCCGCCGAAAAGCTCGCACTCGAAGAATACCAAGACCAGATCGTGGTCATTCCCGGCATGGAATATACGTAAGATCTCACGCCCCCCGCTCGCCCCGTCTTATTATGATGCTCACATACACAAGTTGTTGTCGCATTCATATGAACTTTATCGATATCAATGAAACGATCCCCGTGGGCCCTCCGAACCCATCCGATCAACAGCTTCAAGAAGCCATCCGTCGCGTGCATGAACTCGGCGGTCTCGTGATCGTCAATCACATTCCGTGGAGCAACACCACAGAAGACGGCTACCAAACCGCGCGGCTACCGAATCACCCCTCCGTAGAAGACCTTATCAGCTGGGGCGTGGATGGTTTTGAAGTCGTCCATGGATCCACGTTTGATTACGCCACTTTTCAGGTAACGGAGCAACATCAGCTGATCCAGATGGTCGGTACCGACGTCCACCATCCTTCCGTTCCGGCAAACACCTGGCTGGCTGTCCAGGCCGCGAACAAGACCAGTCGCTCTGCCATCATGGATGCCATACGGGCAAGAAGAACATCGTTCCTCATGGATCCAGCGGGCACGCGCCCGCGCGCCTACCCTGGTACTCCGTCAAGCTACGATATGCTTCTGCCTTTGACTGGCCTCGGGTCTTACTTTGGCATGTTCTATACCGACATGAAGGGCATGTACAGCTTCCAGGGAACCTTTTGTCATCCTGAACAGCTTACTGTCCACGGCAACGTCATTGGCTGGTTCATCTTTTGGCTACTCCTTTTCTTTCTCGTGTTCGAACTCGTACGCGCCTTTGTCATCTGGTTATCTACTAGGATCGCTCATTCTCGACGACCCCTTCGTCTTTTGGGTCTGGGTTGATTTAATCCAGGAAAAAAAAAGGTAGAGAGTGTATCGTTTATTGTATTCAGAAGGAATGTAATTAGTAGGGAATACCGTTCGTCAGTTTCTGGAAATAGTCGTATAACACTGTTCTCTGGTTTTCAAATGAATCCTTGATGCGCATCATGATAAAGTCGGCTGCCGCGCGCTCGGATCGCTCCAACTGGAACCGAGTCCGAAGACGCTTGATCGTTTCGCCCCTGAAGCAGGGCAAGCCAGATTCAAGCATCAGCGTCACTAGCTGGCAAATCTGTTCGGCATAGGGACGGCTGGCAAGATACGCTTTGACGACCAGTTCCGAGAATTGCCTAAACGCTTGTTCGTCCGAGCCACCGCCCATCACTTGAATCATTTCCGTAGTCAACTTGAACGGCGAGCTTTCAAAAGTGATGCCACCCGGTGCAATGTCAAAAATAAAACCAAAATCTATATAGAAATTGGCAGTTAATTTCTATCAAAACCTTGAAGCTCTCCCTTTCTCTTCTTACCAATATGAATGATATGGCCATCGTCGTCAAGCATAATGTTGCCATTATGACGATCCTTGATCGCTAAAAGATATGAAATAACAGAATACGCCGCCAAGCTCTGGACAAAGTTGTTGCGAGCACGCTGGAAATGGATCGAATCCGGCCCGCCGTACTTGGCCACAAAGTAGTCGTATAAACTGTTGACCTTCTCACGGCCGAGCTGATCACGGGAAATAGACCGTGGAATAACATCAATCACGCCTCGGCCTGGCGCAGTCGCGACCACGCGGTAAGGATATACATAGAGGTCCAGTCCTACGCTCGTAAAGATATTCTTGAACACAGAAATAAGCTGCAGCGCCAGCACATCCTGACGGCAGTCATCGCCAACTTTGAAAATGGCTCCTTGCCAGATCTGCACAGTACGCTTCTTGCCCACTTGTGTATCTTGGCTGCCATCTGTGCCGTCCTTGTTATTCGTCAGCGCTTTGCTCATAAGATCGGTGTCTTCGACTTCCTTTTCAATCTTGAACGTCGCCATAAACGGTGCCTAAAAGTCAGTGCCCCCACCTTATCTTAGTATATCGATTTTTTTCCACCCCATTTGGTCTATTCTAATGACCTTGGCATGACTCTGAAGAGGACGACCCGAGCTTCGGTTAATATCAATGACACGACCGTCGCTGTTGCTCGGCAAATAAACGCCAACATCCACTTTGATTTTCGCTAATTCTTCGTCCAAACGTTTCTAAAAGAAGGCAGCGTGAGCATCTGCACCCTGCTCAAAGACAAAACGTAGCAGTGTCTTACCTTTTGCAGAGGCTTCTTTTCCGTTTGCCCATACTTGATATATTCCTTGAGATATCCCGAGATCGCCGTGATATCACCAAAGAACTTGAACTCGCGCTCGTAGAATGCACGATCCTCACCCGTGAAAGAGTTGACTAAATTGTCAATGATTCTCTCCAGAGTAGGTTTCAGAACATCAGGCTGTTAGAAGGAAGTGGAGCATGTTAAGTATCACGCACAAACCAGGATTTTTGAAAAAGTGAGAGAAAGCTTTATTACCTTGGAGCAATCCTTGTCGGCATCCACGTAAAAGTTGGCCTGCATGTTCCAAATAATCTGATGCGCAAACAGCTGGGATACTTGACCAGCTTGCATAATGTACTTTTCAACATAACCCAAATCATCGTGGCGCAACGCCTGGACAATCTGAGGGATATAGAAAAAGACAGTGCTGACTGGGTAATACTCCAAGCTACGCATAGCATATTGAAGAATAAGTGGGTGGTTGCCGTAGGCCGGCAAAAAGTAATTGGCGGCCGTGATAGCTGGAACAGGTGCCCAGTACTGAAGATACTTTAGATCCAGCTTGGCATTCGGTAACAGCCTGTCGCCAAGCAGAATCACAAGAGCCTCTGGTACATCCACAACGTCCAGGGTATTGTTGGCAATAAGATGATGCAGTTCTCTGTGAACCACAGGTTGGACAAACCGAGCATTCATCTGCACAGCCAGACGAGGCGACACTTCCCATGCGAACCGCACGATTTCTTTCCAAGAGTCCTGCCCGCGCCCAAAAGTCATTTCATATGCTAATACTTATTAAACACCATGTCCTTACCTCGAGTACCATAGACTTTTCCGTGTTGCCAACAAAGCAAGCCGGATATCCATGGCCCGTGTTGTTGAGCGGGTTGCACCATACGGAAAGACGTGTCAATTCACTCTCCATAAAAAGCATCATTAACTTTTTGGCAAGATGATGCTGTCGGATCACATCATCCTTCGTCTTGTCTGATAAAAGAGAGTAAGTACTTTCTACGTACGGAAATCCTCAATATCAACTTACCATTCAAAAACATGTACAAGCCAGAGGCAACCTTGGAATTGGTGTTTCGCAAGGGAGAACTGGTGACAAGGTAACCCAGATTGGGGGTATCATTCACAACAGCATTGTAAAAGTCTGTCAATAACTTGTATTCCATTAATTGGAGGCTCTTGCGTGAGCCATAATGCCATCTACAGTATTGGAATCAATGTGTCAAAATGAGGCTTCAAGCGATCTTCCCTCCCTTCTTTCTTTCTTCCTCACCTTGGCTCAAGTGAAAACCAGTTAAAGGCACAGTCGTACACCAGAGATCTAAACTTGTGCTCAGCTAAAGCTTCCATGTGTGTCGACTGAAGTATCTTCATGCCCAAGAGAAGCAATTGAAATCGGACTGGACGAGCCAGAGCATGCGTACTAGGTTGTGCTAAGCTAATCCCGCTTCGTTTCTGTATCTGTCTCTTTTTCCTTACCTCATCAACTGCGAGTTTTGGAAAGATTCTTGTAGCATACGCACAAACATGTTCACCAAATGCTTGCTGCGATGACGGATCGAATAGAATCGACTACTCAAGAACTTGATCCAGGTCGAGTGTGGCGAGAACAAGAAGGTTGCGACACGATGATTGCTGTCGCAGATTGCCTTATCCGACGGCTCGTTGGTCATTTTGGTAACGAACGGATGCTTGGAGCTGTTTGTTTCGTATTATCCATGAATAAGCTTATGCGCATATGAAAAGCAAAGAAAGACAACTTACTTTAACACTGGAGAGAATAAGCCCTTGCGGTGCCTTTGAGCCCACTGCCACATGCTCAACATCTCCACCATCAATCGCTTTTCAGCGTCTGGACGTTCAACCAGGATCCAGTTCCACACGGATGTACCAATATCCAGGGATTCAGGAGTGAAGATGTATACTGGAACACGAACAAGATATCGGATAATGTCAGGATCAATCTATACGAGCCCCACAGTTAAACACATGTATAACACGAGCCGTACTCTATCTACCCTTCCACTCATATGCTTACTTTGGGAAGAGCAATCGCAAAAGCAGCAGCACGATGCAACGTCCTATGGAGTCTTTCAACAGGTACATTGTGCTTTTGCTTTACATCTGTCTGCAACGCTTCAAGCGTGTCAAGGACAAAAGGCACTTGATCCAGCAGGCCACTACCAGTCTTGGTGTCTGGTACTTTTTCTGCTCGCAGCACACAATATAAGCATTAAAACTTGCCATGACTTTCTGTTATATAGCCAGCTACTCACCAACATTTTCACGAATACCATACATGTACTCGATACCGCTTATTTCACCACTATAGAACCGTCTAGAGGTGAAACCATTGACGAACGAGGACGACTCGTCCGGTGCCACCCGTGGCACCTTTGGAACGAATTCTGTAGACAAGCCATGTTATAAAGCCAACCTGGCCCATCAACGACGTAAACTTACCGATGGAAAGCTGGTTTCTTGCAGCTGTTTTGCCGACGTCGAGTGCAACCGACCGACCCATATGCACAGCATCGAGTGGTTGACCAGAAGAGAAGCGGTCAAATTCCGCTAGGTAGTCTTGAAGCAAGCCATTGATTTCCAAAGGCGCACGGTCAAGCGAAATACGCAGCCATTTCTTTGCACTCTCATAGAGCCGTGTACATATCTCTCGTCGGTACGCATAAGAGTCCCCAAGCTCCAAAGTGACACCCACCCGAGGTGAAGTAAAGTGAAACACTGGCGAGTACTGGGTATATCCGGTCGGTTTCGATGTTATGGTACAGGAAGAAAAGACTCATAATAAAACTCACCTCGTCACGGTATTCAGACTCGCAACTTAGCCATAGCAGTTGCACAAGTTCCAAGAGCAAGGTGACAAGCGACTTATCGGCAAAGATTTGAGGAAAAGCAGACACGATGCGCTCGGCGGTCTTGATGGCTAATTCATGGACTTTATGCAAGCGATGACATGCCAGTTTCAAAACATTGGCCATCTGCTCGCGCAGTTCGTCCGATATCTCCTGACGGGACGCCTTCGTTGCAGCATCCTTGATGAAAGCAGCAATCACACGGTCCGCAATGGTCTCGAGGCAGTTGGCAAGCGAGCTTTGATTGACTCCGTCGTTCATAAAGTAGCGTAAAACAAAGGTACAGTCGCCCATCTTGCTGCGCATCATTTCAATATGATAGACACTGAGGGCAAAGACCACTTGGGCAAAAGAAAAGCTCTTGATGTCGTAGGCAAGCGATGGCAAGAAGCTCGTCAATCTCTGGCGCAGCGAAGTCAAGTTCTGGTCTGCTAGGTTTCCGCCCCGGAGCACAGAGTTATACTCCAGATCGCTCTCAATGTAGTTTGTAGCGCTTTCAATGACGAGCACAGGCGTCTTTCGAGCAATCACAAGCATCGAATCATGCCACTCGCGAATCCACATGGATTCCGTGACGAAACCGAACAGGACACACAGAAACCAGACGTTACGGAAAAGAGATACCGTCTCTTCGCTAGGGTTGACGTGTGGATTGAAGTCCTTGTGCTCAAGCAGCGTGCGCAACACTGGCAACAGCATTCCGAGCTTTGACACAAACGGGTACTCGGTCTCTTTCTTGTTCTTTGCCATCATTCTCTGTATAGTGTTACCCTTGTCGACAAAGAGCGCCAACAGACTGTTGAGGTAGGTTTGGTAGTACTCTGGTCTGGCCGAAAGTCGTTTGGCAAGGCTCAAATGAGCATTGATGATCTAATCCATAGCTTGGGTTAAACTTTTCCCCCATTTCATCATTCGCAATAATGCTTACAGCTGTTGTAAGCTGCTTGTTTTCGACCGTTAAAGAT
Source organism: Thermomucor indicae-seudaticae (assembly GCA_000787465.1). Classification (NCBI taxonomy): domain Eukaryota; kingdom Fungi; phylum Mucoromycota; class Mucoromycetes; order Mucorales; family Lichtheimiaceae; genus Thermomucor; species Thermomucor indicae-seudaticae. The sequence goes on from JSYX01000188.1 coordinate 15,643, forward strand.
TCACGGCTCAAAGTCGAAAAGAGACTAATGATATCATTAAACAGGCCCGTGGGACTCACAAGAGCCAAGTCAACGAGTCTCGACGTCAGAGAAGCCGTGGCGGAAACAGAAAGAGTCTTGCGGCGCATAGCTAGCATTGAGAACGCTTGCGTCATGATCTGAGGGAGGATTGTTAGTCGCGATAAGTCAGAAAGAAAAGGCAATCCGCGGATAACTTACCGCCTCATCCTTGAGATAAACAGCGACACCGACAATAGCCGAGAGCGCATTAGCACAGACTTGCTGTTTCTGCATCTCGTTGAGCTGGTCGGCAGCAGGAGCGCCGGAAATGACATTCTGGTCGTACATGGAGAACCTATCTCCGCCCCCATTTCCTTCATCGCTGTAGCGTGTGATCTCGTTCAAGAGTGCATAAATGGTCGAAATAGCAGCTTGCGATACCTGCATTGACGGCTTTGTCTGGTCCAATGATTTCCTTTCGTTAATCCTTCAAGTTATATATTTCATCATAGCAAAAAGAATTTACCTGAACACATTGGGCCAGACGGACAATAGCAAACTGCTGCACACTGATAGTCTCTTGCCCGATTTCAGCCTGTAGTTCAAAAACAGACGAAGGCGTCGCAAGGAAGCGGCAAATGGTATTGGTCATGTCGTTGTTCAAGTGAGGAAAGCTGCAGTCCTTCATCAGCAAAAAGATAGACACCTCACAATGTTCTCTCTCGGCTTACTTTATGGCCAAAAGGACAGCAGCATCCAGCGCTGCCACATGCACCCACGAGTCGCTGTCCTGCGGCGGTGCGAATAGAGATTCAGAGATATGATGGATCAAAACGTCGTCGACTTCATGTAAATAAACTGATGACAGGGCAGCAACGTGCTACGCGAAAACGTCAGCAGAAAAAGATCGTTATTCATTAGCGCCCACGCTTACCAAGCTCGTTCCCATGATTTCTTGCATGTACGCATCCGGCGCCCACTTTTGACCGTCCTGGGCATACTTTCGAATATCCTCATAGTATCCCAAGCTCGTCACGTACACACTGCGCATGTTCTTGTTGAGAAGGGCATCCTTTTCAGGATCATTAGAAGAAGCGGGCCGTCCACCGGATGCCATCTTTCGCATCAACTCTGACCACGCATGCTCCACATCACGCGTTAAATGCAACTTTTTCAGGGTCTCTACTGCAGGACATGGACTGGTGGCATCGGGCTGAGGCTCCGTATTCGCAATAACACGTGCTGTCACATTGCGGAGGATAATCAGGAGGTCGTAAACGACGCGGTTACTGCTGAGTGGCACGCCGTCTTCCCAGTATTTTTGAAGGATACGTCGGCTATAAGCATAAGGATCGTGCTCTTTCAAACAAGCTGTAATCGCAGACCGAATGCCATCCAGAATTTCGTCTCGAATCAGAAATTGCGTGTTGTGACAGAGTGCCAGTAGCTGGTTCGGTCTAAAGACGAAGGGAGACAACTGTAAGGCTCTTGACAAGCCAGCAAGCGAAGGTAGAATGAATGTCACGGTAAAGTTCACTTTTGGGAGAAGAAAGAGGCAATGAGCGGGCCAGCCACACGAAGCAAGCATCTCTGCTTGTCTCTCCTATATTTACCATCTTGCTGCTTCATGAATTGGATGATTGATTCGGCATAACTCCATAGGATTTCAGTAATTCTGTGGTACATTTCAGGCCGCTTGTACCCGATTTCAAGGAGACCTGATACAAGACTATATGTGATGGCATCCGAAGGTGGAATGTCTATCATATAAATCTTAGTGATCCCAGATCACAAAGCAGTTTCCGTCTTCTCTACTTGCCGGTACCTTTGTTGAGCGTAACTTCTTCCCATTCATAAGCAGGCAAGTGCTGCATATAAGCCAGTAGTCTAGGCAACAATTCCAATTGACGCTCTTCGTTTGCTTTGACGGCATATTTGACAAGGGCAGCCAAGCTTTGCTGACTTCGACGGTTCTACCCCCCACGCGTCAGCATTATCAGAAATAGCTCCTCTGTTACTGCAGACTCACCATCGAACCCAGTCCGGGTTTTTGCTCTTTGCTGAAGATGGTCTTGTCACCGGGGGGTACATCAAGAGGGACGGCAGGACATTTCGTCAACAGTTTCTCGATTTCGGCTGTGGTCGCTTTGCTTCGAGAATCAGCCAGGACTTCGGCTAATCCCATAAGGATTTTCGAGTGCAGGTCGAAATCGAGGCTGTAGGTTGGTCTTTGTGTGTTAGCTAGGGGAGATCTCTCAAGATGCGAAACACATCAAGACCGCAGGTCAGATCAGCATACCCATTCATGGCTCAGGGACAGATTCTGGAAAGGAGAGTAAGGAAAATAAGGTAAACCGGCGTTGATGGTCGGTTTCCGCTGTTGCAGAGCGGTATTGAGGGGTGGTTGCAAGTTGCCATAAGCGTGAATCCCCGATTTGTCAGTTTCGTGGAACAATGAGCATTGCTGGTTCTGCAAAATGGCTTGAATGGGCGCAAAAGTGCTATGAATATCGTATCTGAACATTTTCAAATAGCACCCAGCACACTGACTCCATATATATATATATACGTAGATAGATAGAGAAAGAGTACAGATAAACAGGCTTTCGGGAAAGAAAAGAGACAGGCATCTCGTTTCGATATGTATCTCAGCACGAGGACATTAAGCAGAAAAAGTTTATTTTTGAGCACCAGTTTTTAAGCATACTTTTGGCATATAGACTTGAGCTTTTCTGCACTCTTGTTGAGTTTCTCGCGTTCAGCCTTGCTCAGTGGCATATTGTAGATCTGCTCGATGCCCTTGGCGCCGATCTTGGCAGGCAGAGAGAGCACGGCGCCGAGAGAGTCAACGTAGACAGAAAGGGGACGGATTTCGCGTTTGTTGAGGAGGATGGCTTCGCACAGCATAGCCGTACAAGCACCAATGCCGTAATAGGTTGCGCCTTTCAACTTGATGATTTCCATGGCTTTGCCGGCGATTTCTTTGGCCACTTGATCCTTGTCTAAACTTTGAACTTCCGGGAACGACAAAAGGGGCTTGCCCGCGACCGTTGCTGAGTCCCAAGCGATGAACTGTGAATCACCGTGTTCACCCAGAACATAGGCATGAATACTCGAAGGAGACACATTGAGCTTCTTGGCCAAGAATCCGCGAAGACGCGAGGAGTCCAGGAAAGTGCCCGAGCCAAAGACTTGATGACGGGGCAATCCGGACAACTTTTGGGCGATATGCGTCAAGACGTCGACAGGGTTTGCTACCAGAATCATGATCGCGTCCTTTTGGATAGGCTTCATGTCGCCGATCACGCTTTCAAGAATCCTGTAGTTGCGATCGATCAGCTAGAGGGACACATTTCTTTTTAAGTAATCCACTCGCATAACGTCTCCTCCATAAAAATCTCCCTTTACTTACTTCAGTACGCGACTCGCCTTCTTTCTGTTTCGCACCGGCGGTAATAACAATGATATCGGCTTGCCCCGCTTCCCGAGCAGTCGCACCACGAACCAAGGTGCTGCTGAGAAGGTTGGCGTCGCTCAAGTCGAGTATCTGTCCATGGACGACTTCCGGAACCACATCGACCAGCAAAATCTCGGATACAACGTCCCGCAGCATGACTGCGTAAGCAATGGTGGCACCCACAGAGCCAGCACCCACGATAGCAATCTTGTTGTTCCCCATGTTGTAGCGTATGCTGAAAGGAAAAAAGTAGGATAGAAAAGGCAGAAAAGACATAACTAACATTTTATAACAAAGATAGCATGGGTTTTCGCTTGACATCACGCGATACTTTCAAAGACGTAATAAGTATGTATCAGAAATGGTCATCTTGAACGGTTTTTTTCACGCTTTATCGAATCGCTATGCAAGCAGTTAAAATACAGCCACAACTGATACAGAAACGGACAAGTGCATTGTGACCCGATGGGTAAGGCTCTATCTAAAAGTGGGAGCCACGGATAACGACGTGTTTAGAGCATCCGGGCCAAACGCAATTAGCGTCTACGAAGCAGCACCTATAACCTGCAAGTTCCCTGTAATTGACAATTAAACGACTCCAGCAGGGTATAAAGCAGCGCAGAGAAAAAGTCAAAGCCGAGTTTACAGGTTTAATCTACAATCAAGGAAATACGTACAATAGCAATAGAAATGAACATGAGGATCACCAATCTTTTGCAAGATTATCCACGTCGCGCCGTTTCTTCTTTTGCCATCGATAGTGTACCAGCGCCATCACAAAGTATATGGCAAACACGACGATCAAGACCTGAACAAAGAGGGTGATCGGCTCTCGGTCATCGTCATCTTTCTCCTCTTCTTCAACCAAAGGTGGAGGAGGAACCAGGGTGACCTGGGGTAGATTACTGACAACAGACGTGGTTGCCGTCCTTTGAACATGCACCTTAAAGGCAGTCTCTGGGATGATGTGATAATTGTCATAGTCGATCTGCCATGTTTGTTTTATTAGCTTGGACAAGTGTTCCCCAATTTTGTCCGCTGTCTCACTTACCACCACCATACCCTGAAAACGGAGATCAGTTGAGACCGACTCGCCCGGTTGCCAGAACACTTGCACAGGCCAACTCTTCCACTTGGCATCCAAATGCCCAAGCGCCCCCGGGTTTTCTACCGCGTCCTTATTCTCTTCGTCGTCATCGTCGCAGGCCACAGGTGCATAGACGTTTTCGTCGTAATCAATAAACTCTCCCACGGTCTGGTTTAAATCATTCTTGACCATGAAAAGAACGCCCTGATATTCTTGGGTGCCCGTAACAAGAAACGAAAACGGACTGTCTGGTGTCTCCTGGGTCATCTTGACCGAGTAACAGTCGCTGCACGTCGACTTTGATGGTCCATGGCCAATGGTCGACATGCGATCAAGTTGGCACTGCCGGACAAGAATGAGCATGGACGAGATTTTGTTGCTACGCTATATATACTTGCTGTGCCAGGCATGTTCGGGTATCCGACGACAACGGATGTCAAGAACAATGCCACCACATAGACCCATTGCATCAGGAGAGGTTCTTTTGTCGGCTTCAGGGACGAAAAATGTCAGTCGATTTTTTCGACACACAAACTCTCAGTCTTTCTTTATTACTGTTGGTTTCCCCTTATTAATGTAGACCCAATCGACCTTTTTCACTTTCCAGTCGAGAATACAAGAGATAAAGTGCCATTTGATTACTCTCTGGTGTACCTGTGATAGTCACTAGTCGTTCATTGGTGTTACCGTGAGCATCCGCAATCTTGATATGACTTCCGCTCAGCTGACGAATTTCGTTGATCTTGCTACCTCCTTTACCAATAATGCAACCAACCTTATCATTTATTATCTTCCATCAGTACCTTGCGGATTTTAGCGTTCCCTTTTTCCTGACGGATGACTCACCATTTCGTTGGGAATAAAGATTTGCTGGGCTTGGGAAGTAGCCAACATGTTTGCCATGCCATAGTCTGCCTGCCGACCCGTAACACCCGGCATCGCGCCATATGCACTTGCAGCAGCTGCTGCGGCAGCGGCTTGATAGTAGAATTGTGGACTTGCTCCGCCCATAGGCATACCCCCCATATGACCCATCATGGCTCCGTAAGGACTCATCGAACCAGCCATGGCCGCAGTGGCACCAGCCGCCGATCTCGCCAAACCTGCGTGGTATGCTCGACCAGGCATCATTGCCCCTTGAGGCTGCGGTCGGTACTGGATTGTGTTGCTCGTGCTGCCTTGCCGTTCGGGATGTTCTGCGAGAATGACGCTGATCTGCTGAATGGCAGACTGTACAGCCTTGGTTGTGCCGACGATCGTCACTGTGCGCTCGGTCGACATCGGAAGTGGTTCTTCTGAGGCGTTGACACGCGCACCGCTCTGTTCTTGAATACATCGAATGACACTACCGCCGCGACCAATCAAAGTTCCCATACGGTTATCCGCCACAAGGAGTCGGATCGTCAGCGTTTGTTCCTGACCATCTTCGGCAGGTGGCATCTCTTGTAGGATCTTTTCCGCCACCAACGAGTAAGCCTAATAGATTGCTTTGTGTCACGATACTTTGTCCCGCTCCCCCCTTTATATGATATTATTTTGCTCCATACCTTGGCCACCGCATTTACAGGGCCGCTGACAGTGAGGATACGCTCATAAGCACCTGGAACGATATCCGAAATCGTGACTCGCGCCGCCGAAAGCTCACGAATCTCGCTCACGTTCTTGCCACCACGACCAATGATTACACCTGCGTCCTTGGTGCTCACCAGAGACCGTAACGAGATGGCATTACTGGATGTTGTTGCAGTAGTCGAGGAGGCGGAGGAGGACTCGGCTCCAGGAAACTTGCCGCAGGAATCGCCTCCCTGGTTTACCTTTTTATCTTCTTCAAGTACGATATGAACTTCATCTTCTCCCTCGTCGGAATCCTGTGAACCGCCGTGCTCTTCCCATTTCTTCCGCCGTGATGATCTTGTTCCCATTGTCATGGTCTCCTTGCTATCGTTCTCTTGTTGTTCGTTGTCTGTTGATCCTGCAAAATGAGGTGCTTTGGTTTCCGGATCGGGTACTGCTTGGCGTTTCGGATGACGATCTTCATGGCCGTCTCGCTCGTAGTCCGAGTCCCAATCCTCATCCTCCAGACGAGGACGCTTGGAACGATCAATCGGTGAACCAGTTGCTTCGTGCTCAGTGGACATTTAAGCGCTATCGTACAATGTGAGTATCTCACTTCTCTCGTTCTGGGTTTTCCGTTTTATCCCTGAGGGACAGTAAGGGGAGATGATACCTTGTTGTTTTCTGAATGCGTGCTATATTGTTAGTTGTCGTTTGCTCCACAAACAACCCCTTCTTTGGACGTACGTAGTTAAGTGTGACGAGTTGGGTATGTGGTGAGGGCGTGTATTGGGACGGAGAGAGAAAGTGTGTGGAATGGAAGTGGAATCCGGAAATGCTTTCTGTGGTTGAGAGGGCCAACAAAGAGAGAGAAAAAAGAGAGAGTTTAGAGGCATGCTGTAAACCGTGAGAGCAAACAACAACAACAAAAAGAAATAGAAAGAAAGAAGCGACTGATGCCGTGGTAGCCCTCCAGCGTCATCTATAATGTGGGACAAGGGAGAGAGAGCGAGCTGAAGGTACGAGCATTACAAACGGCAAGCGGGCAGTCATTGTAAAGACAAAAAAAAGAGGACGACAGTGTGAGAAGAAAGGAGAGAGTGACAATACCGTGGATTAAGACGAGGAACCCAAAGGCAGGAGGCTTCTGGATGAGAGAGTTAAAGAGAAAGAGAGAAAAAAGTTTGGCCTAGTGCAAAGAGGGAAGAAAGCGCCCGCATCACCTGAGTTCTCCGCCCAGCCACCCAATCCACTATAACTTCCTTTGGAACAAAAGGGAGGGGGTCGGTCTGACAACAGTTTGGGCCATTACCCACGGGATACGTAATATTGCTTATCCGTAAAATATAAAGCGTGTTTCCCCAGTGCATGGCCCTTGTTTTCCCTTGTTTCTGCAGTTTTCATTATGGTAAGCCAAGGAATCTGCATAACGTCCAATGTATCAACGTGTTTCTTTCTGTATAGGGTGCCAAAGTTGGCGAAAAGGTACCATCGAAAAGCTAACCGCATAAACAAGCCAGTGCACCAACGAGTTTCTATTAGATTCCTGACGGTAAAGTTGACTATGTTCCCTATGATCCCAAAGAGTCTCCTAACGCCTGTCCAATGTAAGTACTCCCTCTTCCTGCAAGACTGGTCTGACTTTAATAAACCATTCGTGGATAGGCCTCAAAAGTTCAAGGTTCATGAACAGCTAAAGGGCAAGAAAGTAGTCATTTTCGGTATTCCAGGTGAGCAAAAAGCGCGAAAGATGGATTCATCATCCATTGCTCTTCGTTGATGCTCATACACTTGTTCGCTTTTAACAGCTGCCTTTTCTCCGGTGTGCTCTCAACAGCACTTGTTGGGATTCAAGGTGAACGAAAACAGATTCAAAGCAAAAGGAATCGATGCCATCTATTGTATTTCGGTAAACGATGGTTTCGTGATGCACGCGTTTCGCAAAGCGAACGATGTGAAAGACAAGATTATCATGCTTGGAGACGGTAATGGCTCTTATACCGAAGCCCTCGGCTTACTCAAGGACTACAGTTCAATCGGTCTCGGAAAGCGGTCCAAACGATACTCCATGTTGGTGGACAACTTGATCGTCAAACAATTGAATATCGAAGATGACGACACTCAAGTGAGCAAGTCTTCGTCTGGCGACTTGCTCGCGAGTCTTCATTAAAGCAAAGCTGCTCTGTTTTTTATTTGGAATAAAGAAAGACAGACAGTCTTATGATTTTCTAATCTATACTAACTGGCTACTAACATATACTGATTACTATTATGATTATGCTGTACGCTCCGACTTGGTCAGGGTCAGGAGGCCACGGCCATCTTTGGTTACTGGCAGACGCTTGGCTTTTAGTGCCTTGATGTAGCGGGATGAGGCCAACATGCGCTTAATTCCTTGTCCACAAGGATACCTTGGTCGGGTTTGTTGTTTCCTGGACAATTTCCAGTTTTCTGACGGAGCTAAGAAGGTTGTAAACACGTTTAAAAACAAAGTTGTACTTTATCCGCAAACCAAACAAAGCTTTCTTACCTCGAGCCATGTTGAAGGACGATGGAGCGAAAACAACGAGCGTGATGCGAGGAACAGAACGGTTTTGGTCTCTACTTCTACGCGTAATAGTATAATGTATAGGAGAACGAGATATCCATCGAATCACAGTCTATAAATATTGGATTTTTCCTCATTATTTGCTCCCAGGTTAATTGTGTTTGCGTCTAGAGCAAGACTCTCTTTGCGGCGGATGTATGCCAACTTTGCGTCAAAAAGAAACTGTTATGCATCGGCTCAGTCTTCACGGCGTGCTTTCAAGGCCAAACCCTAGGGCAACCGATCACGGACTGGCAGTTCACTGAGCGAAGACTGCAGATACGGTACAGTGGAGAACTTTTGTTTATAGTATATAGCCCTTATCAGTCCTTACCGGTCTCCTCCATTTTGACCGATAGCTTATCGGTTCAATCTGAAGGCAGACCGTAACCGAACCGATTGGGATCCCCAAGTACAAACAAGCAACGAAAGAAGCGGACCAAAATAAGTACTTCGACAACTTGCTCCCTTGAAAAGAACCTTCTCAACGCGGGTGCGTGTTCAAGTATGACCATTACAAGGAATCCTCCATATTGCGATCATTGCTATCGGTGGAAACAGCACGTATATATATCAGGAGCGCGTCTGACAGACAACGCGCAAACAATATTCGACAAGTGGATTGAGAAAGGTGTCAGAGGATTGTTGCACGTCAAAATCCCAAGATCGAGGGCACGGTAAATATGTATGACCTTATATTGGATCTATTTTAACGCCTTTTTTTGTTGCTCAGTTTTGCACATTTGCACTTCGCGAACAAAGAATCAGCCGCCGTTTTCTTTAATCAATACGAAAATCAACCATTATTCGAGGGAGTACCCGTCGGACTGGCGTTCGAGAATGGTGAACCTGTCCAATACGAGGTACATACCATTTCCTGTTCGCATGCATTTCTAAGACTAAAATATCCCACCATAAGCTGCCAAGGATGTGCCAGGGGACTCTTCCCTTTCAAAGTGGTGAAGAGTTAATAACAATTCCGGATTTTAAAGCATTGCAACTAACCAAAGAATATACACCGCCACCAGCACCTGCTCACACGCCCACATCCTCAGCAGTACCTGCTCGCACGTCCACGCCGCCATCGGCATCGTCTACTGCTTTTAAGAGGTGAATATTACTTTCTTATTATCAGGCAATAACATCATAATTTAGAAAATTACGAGATGCATTTGATGAACTCGAATTAGAAATCAAAGAGCAAGAAAGGAAGCTGGCTCGCTTGCGCGAGCAGCGTGAGCAGTTGAGGAAGCTTTTGGAAGACTGAGGAGTGAAATAAAAGAGTCCTCTCTTATTGATTGCTGGTTAGAACTTGTCGTAGTAGTTTATCACGCTCGTCATGGTTCTGTATGGTGAAGGGTTCCGATTCCGGGAGGAAAACGGCCAGTTCGCCTTCCGACGCACTTTCTTAGAAGCCGCCTTCATCCACGACTTCGCCCATGCAATGCGCCGAATTACCAGCCAAAATCAGGAAGACCTTGGGCAGTTTTCAGACTTCATTTTTGTGACTCAAGGAATTGGACTCAAGCAAACGATGGAGCTTCTGTCCACAACCAATAAAGCTGCCAGAGTCCCGTGGCAACACGTTTTTCCAGACTTGGACTGGTCGTTGGTCTTCCCCGACTTGACCTACGTCGATCTTGGATCCGAGTACTATCCTGAGGACACATCCTCAAGGCCAATGACTGGGATCTGGGCTTACGACCCTAATGCGGCAATCGGACATGAAGGTTTACTGGAGTCCTTTCTCGGCACGCAACTGCAACAAACATGGTACCCACTTGACCAGTTCTCTTTGGTGCGCGGTCTTGGTGGTTTCTCCTATCGTATGCCGGTGCCTTCTAGCGGTGGCGAAAACCAAGGTTCCAAAGGGATCACGAAGATTACAGCATACATGAAAGTCAAGCAGCCTTTTTACCATAGGCGGAACAACACGGACCGGCTGGGGAAGGATTTCTCGCCATCAGAAGTGTGGTGTAATGGTGAAGGACTTGCTGCCCATTTGGTAAGAGTTATGAAGTCATAACTGTACCCAGCGGTACTGACGTTGCGAAATTCTCCAACAGGATTTCATGGAGCAGACATGCCGTGCGATGACTCGGCGGTCCTATGGAGCTCGATTAGAGCTGCGAATGCAGCTCGAGCCCGTTGAAACGCAACTGCGGGGGCTTTCCATATACGCGTTGTAAGTATGCAAACGGGTTTGGTTGACTCTAGGCTGCTTCTGACGTCGTGTATTACCGCAGACAAACCGGGATTATTAATCTGCGATGGTGCCCCACAGCCGACATTGCAGAATTGTGGGCAGGACTCTGCCGGGCCATTGGGGCAGCTGCGGCAAACGTCTCTTTTCAAGGCGAGGGCAGGTTTTCGCAGAGCAGCCTAACGTTGGTGTCCTTGGTTTCCGCGATGGGCTCAGCCTTGACGTCACGGCCGGACGACACTTACAAATTTCGACCCATATGGGAAATCGTTCGCCAATACCCGAGTCCGGCCTCGGATCTCACATTGGTTCCAAACCTTATCGCGCGAGATCACATCGGCGCATTATACATCACCCGAACCTTGGAACTGCCTTCACTTCGTAACCTGTTTCAGCCGAGAACCTGGCGTGAAGTCACCTCCCGTTCTGCAAGCCGCAGTAACAACGGACTTATTATTGAAGTTCCCCCCTGATCCGTCAAACCGTGACACTGCGTCGGGTGACTTCCAGATGTTTATAACGGGGCATTTGCCGGCAAGGCTAACGACGTCTCCCCTGTCCCGCAGACTGGCGGAGCTGCAAAGACTGGATGTATGCTTCATGTGCGGGATCCTCGCCGAACAAAGAATGACCGCCGAACTTTGGGCGCTGCGTCTCATGCAGTATGTGGCAATGGAGATGTGTGCGGAAGATCCGCGAACAGGATCTCGACGCAAGAAATCAGCGACCGTCACGGTTCTGGCAGGGTGTCAGTACCTTAGGTTTAGGCTTGCTGACATATTCCAGGTATGCAAACGTCGATGAAGTTGTCTGGAAACCATTTGCTAACCTCAATGGCATAAGACGGATGCGTACACCTTGTCCCAGCTCGACAGACAGCGAAACACAAGATTCGCCAGTACATGTTCCCCGTGGTGACTCCGTCGACGGACGTTGCTGTCTTACTCGACGATCCTGTCTACACGTTAAAGTCTCGCTACGCGTACCTTATGTGGTGCCACGATGCCCATCGGAACGGCCAATGCGACGTGGCTTTCCCATCGACTGGACGCCGAAATCGATGCGCAGATCAAGGTGTTCTCGTACATGGAAAAGGGCAAGATCGTGAAGATTTTCCAGAACAAAGTCGGTTGCCGCGTGTACCAATAGGCCCGGTCGCATGTGAACGCTTCCTCTTTGTACCACCGCCGACCTGACTTTCGTGACAGTTATTCACCAAAATGACGCTTATAGAACAGTCAAGCGACCAAGTCTTCGTCTGGCGATTTGGTCGCGAGTCTTTAGTAAAACAGAGCTGCTTTATTGTTATTTACGATAACTTCAGACAAGCAGCCTTATATCTTGTAACTTATACTAACTACTATTATGATTATGCTGTGCGCTCCACTTTGGTCAGGAGGCCACGGCCATCTTTGGTTACTGGCAGGCGCTTGGCTTTCAGTGCCTTGATGTAGCGGGATGAGGCCAACATGCGCTTAATACCTTGTCCACGAGGATATCTGGTTGGGTTTGTTGATTCCGGGACGATTTCCAGTTTTTCTGACGGAGCTGAGAAGGTTGTAAACGCGTTTAGAGATAAAGTCGCACTTTATCTGTAAAACAAACAAAGCTTTCTTACCTCGAGCCATGCCGAAGGACGACGCAGTGGGAGAAACAAGCGTGATACGAGGAACGGCACCGGTTCGGTTGTTGCTACTACGGCTAGCGTCACCACCGCGAGTGCAGATTTGGGCTGTATATCCTTCCCAGACTTCCCGTGCAGTAGCCACGTTAAACTTCTGTCGAATGTCTAAGCCTGCGTCCCCTATGCACCCCAAATGGTGGCCAAATCGCTTGGGTGACAGGGCGCGACCATACCGGATCTTCTCTACTACTCCTTCTTGTGCACAAACGGGTTCAGGCAAGATCTGTCCGCTATTCTTTCTTTGTAACAACCAATGGGCAATATTCCTTCGCACTCTGTTTGCCATGGGAATGGCCGCCGGAAATGGGAGCTTCTTGTTGATGACGGTCTTGGTAGGAGCTGGTAGTGGTTCTAATAGCGCTGACTCCTGGTCGCCGTCTCGGTCTTCATCTGCGGTGTTGGAGAGGCTACTCTCGCGAAAAGCCTTCTTGATCAATTCTCGACAAGCTTCCCTGGAAGAGGATTGGTCCGAAAGATATGGCCCAGGAGGCGGATCCATTGAAATAGGATGAACGAGAACGACGGGTATTTCTAAAAGAGCATCGATGCTGGAACGGAACAAGATAAGTTTAGACTAAGGGCATCCTTATATAATACTGTAAGGGCCGAACATTGTACCTGGTCGGGGACATGATCCACAGCCGGATTAAAAATGAAATGTCTATGAGCTTTTGGCCTCGCACGGTATACATATTGGCCTGCGATACGATAAATCAGTAAACAAACCCTGAACATCTTACATAAATATCAGCTGCTTACCGGAGCCTTAACGGCCAAGGTTACTTCATCCATGACCCCAGTGTCAATAGGTTGCCAGCAGCCCAGATTCTTCGCCGAAGCGTGTGCAACAGTTTTACAGGTGGACGTGATAGGTACGAGTTCAGAACTACCACCCTGTCCAATTGCCGAGAACGTGTTTTGTCGTCTGATAAGTTCGACCTTGATATCTAAGAGGCGGTGCTGGGATCGATTGATTGTCTGAATGGCGATGTAGATAGGCGTGCCAGCCATCCAGATAGTGCGCGACATGGACACGTTCAATTGAAGACAAGACTGAGGCTCTGTGATTGAACGCCAGGCTTGGCATGTCTCACTGGCTGCGCTATACAGGTTTACATCCGCCATAGTCCGGTGCATAGCGTTGGCATACACCTCAATTGGGAGCTTCACTTCAACCGTGCGGCGTTCAAATTCTGATATACTCGTTGACGATGGATAGGCCAGATGAAGAACACTTACAGACCGAGTGCGCATTAGTATTTGCCTTTTGGATTGCGCAAGCGTGTGATTTACCCCTGCAAAAGGTAGCGCACGGATCCCTTTCTATCTGTGTAACTGCTACCCAAATCGAGTGGCAATTGAGTTGCAAACGGCACGACAACGTTTCGACTGGGCTTGAGATGGTTGGCGATTTCATCTGACGAAAGAGATAGAATGGGTTGCTCCAGAAACTGAAAGGGGCCAGGATAACAAGCCGCGTCAGCAATGTCTGGTCCATCGAATAGATGGGAGTTAGTCGATGGAATAAATTATACAATACGATCTTTCTCTTGCAACTCACTCTCTACACCTCGCAAGCAGAGGACCAGCCCTTGGATGGCATTCAGGCACAAAGTAATATCCTCCGAGGGCGGCAGACGAACGACGACGGTTCCTTCGACGACACCGCCAGCAACATAATGTGGTGCTTTCACAGAGATATTGATGTGCTTCTTGTTGAGCTTGACCAAAGGATGAGTGTGGATAGATGCAGATTTCTCTGATACCGTGCTGACGAGGCTTGCGGACGTGGAGCTGTGCTTGATGCGCTTCAACAAAGCACTTATGCCACTGTTGACGGACCTGGACACACTCATGGATTTGGCGGGAGAATTCTCCGGTGTTGAGTTTTGGTGGATTTCTTGTTGCTTGGAGGCTGCCAATCCAGCAGAGAACTCGGTCATTAGGGGCATCTCAATCGCCTCCAACTTGGTTTCCTTACACGGTAGTGGATGAACGCGGGCGTTGGTTGCAATTCCGAATCGCCTGGCGGTGCTGAGACATAGTGAGTGGATAAGAGACGGAGGACGACGCATTGTATCTCCATGACTGGGTAAAGTTGCAGTGAGCATTCTTTTTGAACTGTAGCTTTAGAGAGTGAGCGGAATTGAGACTGAGTGAGTGAGAGAAGGAGAGTACGGAAGAGAAGAGAGAAAGCAGTAAGTAAGGGAAAATGCCTTAGAAGCTGTAGGTTTTAAACATTCTCTTGAAATATCCCCGGCATAGGTCCCCACACTATGTGGCAAGAATGCCGTCTCTATTAGCATCCACCCAGCCAACTGGAAAACTCCCTGCATGATATTGTTTCTGGCTGTACATGCATGTTGTAAACAGGTCACACTTTTAATAATAGATTAAAGCAACTGGCTATTATCATTAGAATTACACTTGTTGCATCATTGATACATTTGCATGGTCTTTCTCATCATTATTCGGCAGCCGAATAGCACCCGTCCTTTGCCAGTAGACCCGAACCAATAATCCTGCTAACACAAGACCGACTTCCAAGAGTAAAATAGCGACCATGACATACTTGAGGCCGTGGATCAGATTAACGACGATACAGGTCCATTCGCCACCGTCTCGTCCGCGATCAAACAAACACATGTCTTGTTGCGGCCACAGGTAGTCGTACCAACTTGGATCCGCGTGCTGATTGGGCAATGCGACCATCGTCTTGCGATCGAAAAGGATACAAAAGATCCAGCTGAGAGCCAAACCAAGGGGCATCAGGATATGGCAGCATAGCAGATCCATCCCGGCCTTTTTCTGAGCTTCTTGACCTGATAAGAGTAGAAAGAGCGGGCAAAAGACGGATGCTTGTGCTGCCACCAGGGTAGATATCAGTCTTCGATCATGGATCATTTCCAGTAAAATGCTCGATTCGCGTTCTTGCACGGGATGGGAGAAAAGTGAAAAGACAGGTACAGTGTGCGAACTGTAGACGGCCAGAGACGATGCGACAATAACAATCGCCAGTACCAGGACTATCGCACAAGTCCAATGGATGCTGGAGAATACTAGACTCGACAGATCCATAATGAAGGTATTAGGAAAAGGAAGACAACGAAAGAAGAAGAAGAGAGAGAGAGAAAAGCGTGTATTATTAAACTATCGACGAGGAAGAAGAAAAAGGGGTGCAAAAACTGGAATAATTTAAGGGCACGTACGCAACCGGCTTTTTGCCCGGAACAAATAAAGACATACAAGGATACGTCTCATGCGTAATGATGCTCGTTTCCCTTTGAAAGGGACCCTTGAGGAATGCAAACAATTCTGATCTGGTCAGAACGTTATCCACACTCTTTCCGAACAAGACGTTTATTAATCATCATGTCGCTTTTCCCTTTCCTTTCTTCATCTATGCTTTAGATCTTCTTGTATGTTCTCGTTTACCAGCCTTTACTCTTTCTGGCATTTGAATATAACGTGTATCATTGTCTCTTTATTATTTTGACAACAAAGAAGAAAGGGAGATGAAGCGAGGAGATAGAGAAAAAAAGAAAAGAAAGGAAGGCAAACTTTCAAGTCACACCCAGCTGGTTGCGACACCCTTACGAGCGCAAAGTATGCCCGAGTTGGGCAGCGAAAGATCCTTCTGCAACTGACCTTTTTTAACCTCTAGCATCACATAACCGCCGATAGTTATTCCTCCAGTTTCTGTACACCTTGATTGGAGACATGTCCTCACCAGCTAATACATCACAACCAGAACGTCCACGCTATTGGTGCCACGCGTGTAACGCCGAAGTACCAATCTATATGGCCCCAGACCCGACTTGCCAGAGATGCAATGAGCAGTTTATTGAAGAAGTACGTCAGCTGAAATGACATAATTAAAGCAAAAGAAAACGCTCAAGCTAACAAAAAGATCCTGAACAGATTGATGCCGAGAATGATCCTCGAAACTTTCTTGCAGGACTGAACGATAACGAACAGGCCGACCATGACCGACCCCGAGTGACCACACACACCATTTTCCGCTATGAGACTTCGGGTGGCGACGAAGACGATATTTTCCCATTTTTTTCGACGTTCACTCGCGCTAGTCCGAGTGGAGGAGAAAGAGGAGGCGACGAGCAAACACAACAACAACAACAGCAGCAGCAACAGCAACAACAAGCGCCTATTGGTGCCATGCTGCAAAACCTGCTCACGTCTATCCTCGGCCCTAATATTGAGCTACAGCACGGGCGAGAACAGCAAGGCGAAGAGGATGGTGCTCAACAGCGACGACACCCGGTGCTATTCTATGGCGGCTTGGTAGACGGTAACGTCCAAATACGGCCCGTAAACATGACCGGCCAGCAGACGACCACTGGTGGAAATGAAACGAACACTGAGGGACAGCCTGCAAGAGGCACTGAGGAAGGTCGAGGCGGTGGCGACGAAAATACTCGGAACAGCGGTTTTGCCAGGTATTATGCTTTCTTCTTTTCTGACATTAGGGCGTACCAATAGCACTTGAGCTCACGCCTTTTTTCCCTTGTCTTAGCTTATTACAACTGATTGCGACATTAACCGGCGCTCCTCTGGATGTTGGTTTTGTTGGTAACCCGAATGACTATGTATTTTCACAGACGGCGTTGGACAATATCATTACGCAATTGATGGAGCAAACTAGCGGGTAAATCCTATTCCTTTTGGGCATCACGGGGATGCTCACCTGTGTTCGTGTGCCATAGGAGAAATGCTCCCCCACCTGCTCCTGAAGATGTGATCGAGGCATTACCTAAAAGAAAGCTGACGGATGATGAAATCGGTAAGGCGCCGTTACAATTAGCGGATAGGTTTCGCGCGACTGACAAGTCTTTCTTTTTAGCCCGACAGACAGACTGTGCCGTATGTAAGGATGAGTTTTCTCAGGAGGAACAAGTGACACAGCTGCCATGCGCACACATTTTTCATGAAGACTGTATTAAACCGTGGCTAAAGATGAATGGAACGTGTCCGGTTTGGTAAGGGCAGCTTGCTTTTCCGTTATGGTCTATGCTTCCCTAACATTTTGTTCACTAGCCGGCACTCTGTCGCTCCAAGCAACGATAATAACAACAATAATAACAATAATAATAGTAACAACAACGATTCTCAAGGACAGTCTAATCAGCGAACTGGGTCACAGTCTACCGATAACCAAGAGCATCATGGCGATACGTCATCAACCGGCAATAGCAATAACAACAACGACAGTCAAAATAATAGCTCGCAAACATCTCGTCCAGCAAACTCATCTCCCAATCGGTCACCAGAGACAACGACATTTACGTGGTTCACAAGTTCGCGTGGCACGCCTGGTTCTTCAACGACGTGGCCTACCAATATCCCCGGTGCGTTCATGTGGGGTCCTGGAGGACGTTCAACTGGCAGCAACACAGCAACGCCCTCATCGACTTCCACCACCAACAATAATACCCAACAATCACAGCAACGTCAGGAATCGTCCGCCTCAAGTAGCAGCGATAATGCCAACAGGAACCATGAAGAAGATGACCCAATGGACCTCGATCTTGACTAGACAGCTTAGCCCATTTCTTGCGCAAAAAGGAACTACTTTTGTTTGATGTATAAAGAGACAAAAAACATGATTGACCCGCCCAATTTCCCGCATCGATTGCAGCTAGCTAAAGGCTCTGCGTGAGATTTGAGCTTGCATTTGCATGTGGGAAAGGTAGGCCAGGGTTTACCTTGAGCTTATCGGATATATATGCTTTGCAGAAGACTCTTTGGCTATGTGTGGATCACTAACTGACTCTCCCTTTTCTTTTTCCTTTCTTGGTGGTGCACTTGGACGGCAAGACTGCTTACTTTCAACGAGAGACAGAAAGACGGTATCGAGATCTGAGGGAGACGGCGACGAAGATGGTGGATATGCTCAGGATTCCCAGACAAGTGATGATGGCATAGACGCATCCAAGATGGATTGTCGTTGAAGCATTCATCAATGTCTGCAAAACGCCGTTGTCTTCAGCTTTAGATTATGCCATAGACAGATATGGGGATATTTACCGCAAACGAAGCCCCAAAATGGGACAGGATGACCCATGCGACACGCAATCCCCCTGCGAACGGCTTCTGCTTTATGACTGAATATCCCTCAAAGGCCACCATCATCCATGTGATGTGCATCAAAGAAAATAAGGTTGTCGTGACAGCTGTCAAAGGCAAAAATTCATAACAGGGCCGACCCTCAAAAAAGAAGGACCTTACCGGAAACGAAAAACACGGTTGCCTGGGGACACGAGGGGCACATGATGGCACCTGGACCAATTGATTCCACCAAGAGTGAAATATAGCTCACCAAGGAACTCGATAATGCATAGCCGAATCCTGCGACATAGGCAAACGCAGGTCGATTAAAGGGAGACTGGGGATTGGCGGATGCTAGATTAAGCAGCTTCTCTGAACGTCTAACACCATGTATATATCAACAACCATTCTCATTCCTTTTTTCCCTTTCTGTTTACCTAACCAACAAGAAAAAGAACCATCGAAAGAGTTCTTGAATCAAGACACTGTATGTGATGCTGACGGCATGGGGTGTGGATTGCGCAAAGTACCAAATGACACTTGACAGCAAAAGTGCAATGAGCGAGAAAAATGCACTGTCTTTTGGTCAGAATGCTTTGCCCATTCGGATTGTCCCTTCCCCGACTTTGTGGCCTTACCTAGACACCATCAGGAGTACATGTTGTGCATTTCGTCCAATGTCAAGAAAAAAGATGGCCAAAATGGGGCCATAGGCTGTCAAGAGGCATCCGAAAAACGTGTACAAAGTCATAAGGAAAATCTTTCCTTGCCCTTGCTCTTTCTTTTTAGTGATTAACAACTAGACTATATATAAGATATGATATATAATACTTATAGACTAGGTAAAAAGATTTCTATGTACTATGTAAACGTTATGGACCTGGGGTGCTTGTAGTCGTATGTGTTGAAGCAGTGGTGGTGGTAGTAGTGGTGGTAGTTGTTGTTGCAATAGGTGGTTGTGGTGGTGGAATGCTGCTGCCAGCTGGATTCAATGCTTCGAGGTTGACGCTTGCTGTACTGCTGTAACTTGCCGTATACTTGCTAATGATCTTTTTAAGTGCTGTACCAAGGGTCTGCCACGGAAACACCTTGACGTCCTTTTCAATATTTCGCGGCTTCGGGTTCGGAAAGCTCATGATGAGCTTAAAGAACTCGGCGCTATCGCTCCGCACTTTGCTAACCGTCAACGGCCGAAACCCTTCCAGATTGCGTCGTATCCGGTTTTTTTCTTCCACCGTGAATCGGACCCCGATCAGGTTCTCCAAAAGGTAAATGCAATCAACCGATGTAATATAGTAATCATTACGTTCCCGCCAGTAGATACATGACACGACAATCATGTTTTGCTGTTGCGGTCGCTCCCGCTGCGAAATAGGCGCAAAGCTGCAAATCACCTCGTTGCCTTCTTGCCGCCGCCAGAACCGCACAAGCCGGCGCTGGTTCTCCCATTCTTCTTGCGTCCAATCCCGGACCATCGTGTCCAGATCACCTTCGACGTGCAGGTTGGCCTTGTTTAGAATGTGCGCAAACGGGTTGTAGTATCCTGCAGCGCTGCCACCGCTGGCCGTCGACGTCGGCGAAGCACTGGACGGACCTGCGACAGGAGGCAAGCCAGTCGTGGTCAGCGTCGCAGGCGCAATGGGAGGCTGCGAAGACGGACCTGCTGGGGCAATGTGTTGTTGTTCTCCATAGCCAGGACTGATGGGCGGAGGGAATGGTGAGGGTTGTATACTAGGAGGATGAGATAATTCAATGGCGGGATGCCGTGGCTGTGGTGGCTGCGGTGCATGATGATGATGCTGTTGTGATGGCTGTTCGTGCTGTGGTTGGTAAGAATGTATTGAATGCGGTGGTGGCATCATGTAGGGTGCCAGCTCGGACGGTTCAGCACCTAGTCCTGATGGATGGCTCAACTGTGGGCCCATCGGCATACCTGCAGCAGCAGGCGACATACTTCCGAGAGCTGCCATTCCTGTCTGTACTCCGGGCGCATGCTGACCGTGCGCCCCAGCAGGCTGTTGATATTGTATTCCAGGCGCATGTTGACCGTGTGCTCCAGAAGGCTGCTGGTATTGTACTCCGGGCGCATGTTGACCCTGAGCCCCAGAAGGTTGCTGATATTGCGGTGAATATTGCCCCATGTACTGGCCCGTTGGTGAAAAACCGTAATAGCTCGAATATGCAGGCACCATATAAGGCGGTGGAAATCTGGTAGTATTAGGTGGGTGAGGCACCCACTGGCTATACAACTGACGCTGGGTCTGCTGTGACGGCGACTGCTGCTCTGATTGTCCGTGCTCCTCGGATTCTTGTTGCTGCAGATCAAAATCTGGGAATAATAACAGACAACGGGAAATTAGAAACAAACTTTCTTTGAGATTTTCCATATTTTATATGCACATACGCTGTGACATGACGACTTGAAGCCCCGCAGGGAAACCCTATGCAGCTGGTACGATCTGGATAATAATAATAATATAATTATATAATACACACGGGTAGCGGCTAGAGTTTCCAAAGAGTCCAAATACGTCGTCGAAAAGGTGAAACAGGTCATAATGTCGAGCGAGATCAGACGAATGAGCAAGGCCATGTCAAAAAGTTGCGAGACAGCAGGGTTTAAGAATAATAGAAAAGAGCGGGCGTCAGTAACTCCGTCCACGTTCCGCTGCAGAATGTGCATGGTTACACAGCCATGTGGCTCTGTCTCGATCAACTTACCCGAAATGCGATATACGTATTTTCGAACTCGCAGTAAGAGCAGAAAAAAGAAAGGTAACGAGGAAAACCGCAAAAATACAAAGACCCTACGACTCAGAATCCTGGCTTTAGATTTCCGGCGAACACAAAGTAAAACCCAAGCAATCACAGTCGACCTTTGCTTATCCGCATCCGGAAGCCCACACCATGGTTCGGATTTTCAAACAAATGAAAGCCGTGCGTCCCGCCTTTTCCTTTTTCTCTTTTGCCTCCTTCTCTTTCATTCCTATTGTTTAGAGAGACAATGAAGGGCAGCCAGGCGGTGAAACAGAAAGACATTGACATGGATGCTCTATATAACAACGGGCAATGCCTGACTCTTGCTTTATTTTTGCAAGCTTGCATGGGTATTCCCTCCATTGATCGCGCGTGTTTGTTAAAAATTGGAGAGGCGAAAAGAGAAAGGAAAGGAAAAGTCTTCATGACCACCGTTGCGAAAACAAGACAATTAGAGGTACAATTCCGTTTTGTAATCATGGTTCGTATCGTCGTCAGATATCTCACACGTTCCATCGAAGCCACGGGCCCTTTCAATGCTAAAATACCAAGGTAAAGGAACAAAAGTAGGACAAGCACCTCATCCAGATTCTTGGCACTGTTAATAACATTTCATTTCAGTTAATAATAATAATAATAATATTTCATTTGACTACTTGCTAGACGGAATATTTCTACAACAAACAGATAATACTAATAGATAACAATAATGCTAAGTTTGCGATTCAGCTTTCTACCCAAGAGCTGCAGGTACCATAGCAATAACATTCCGCAATCTAAGTTATACAATTGGTATAGATAGCCAAAATACGCGTGATCTATAGAACGCGAGATGCGCACCAATCAGCCAGTTGTCGAGCACCTTCTTCCCACACTGCTACCGTGGGTGCGAGCGGGGGCGCAATGACCCAGACGTGCGGAGAGTCCGGCCGCATCAGCACGTCAACGTGCACACCGTCTTTTTGAAGTCGAGCAATGAAAGCCTCAACGTCGTGTTGGAACATTTCCAGCCCACCGAGTGTAACCATAACCGGGCACACTCCCTCAAAATTGCCGTAGACGGGAGAAACGAAGGGGTCTCGCAGCAATACTGCCTGCTCTTCAGGGTCCATGGCTCTAAAATCGTTTGCAAAGTACCAGCTTGGGCGTGACAGGAGACCACGCGGTAGACAGTCGGTGGCGGCATTCGAGGCATAGGTAGGCGAATTCGACTCGAGGGTTACCCAGGGTGAAATCAGGAGTCCACCGGCAGGCATGGGAAGTGGCAGTCTTGAAAGCGAGTTAAATGATGACTCCGCTTTGAAGCGCAAGTGGTCTCGAATGTTCAATAGGAGCGTAGCTGCTATATTACCACCAGCACTATCGCCCGCTAAAATATATTGTTTCCTTGAGTGATCAGCAATTCTGGTCAGGACTCAATTGTATATGATAATGTAATTACCCAGAATAACCTTGCTTGGATGGATATTCAGATCTTGAATCAGATATCTGTAAGCATCCTCACAGTCCTCTCGCGGACGTGGCCAATGGTGCTGCGGTACCATGTTATATTCCACCGAAAAGATTCGAGCCTTCAGACCGTGTGTCTCTCCCAGACGATCCAGGATATAATTGAAGGAATCCATATACATCAAGGAGTGTCCTGTTGCATTTCTCTTGCTCAATGGCTGATAGCTTTTCCCCGTCTTATCCTGATATATACATACCAATCCTGAATGCACCTCCTGTAAGAAAAAGAGGATGAGTGAAGCTGCATCCAAATATGCGAGCCATAAAGCCACCTACCGTGTATGTACATGATAACCAAGTCTGCACTGGCTGCTGTTTGTTCCACCCAATCGAGACCAAGCTTTCTGATGCCTAGGGCTATCCAGTTACCGGACCAGCCTTCCTTTTTGACGCGGACAATTGAGTTCCATTGGTATCCGTAAGGATGCGTTGCAAGATACATCATCTGTCTGCCCGGACGCACTGGCAAGGTAAACATGAACCGGACTATTTTGGCACGAACACCTAGTGGTAATTTCAAGAGGGCCTTTCGAAAAGTCTCGAAGAAATTATGGGAAATCGTTGTAAAGAAGGGAGCTTTAGGGATGTCCTTTTTTTCTCCCTGTGATAACGTTAGCTTTTACGCAGTTGACGCTCATGCTTGTTGGCCACAAATAACATGGTGTACCTCAGATGCTTCCTGATGGAACGACTTTGCTTCCAAAGCGGTCATATTCAAGTTGTTGAAGGGAAAAGCAAAACGAGAGTGTAAAGAAAAAAGCCCAAGAATGAACGAAATTGGTGGTCGTTATAAGCATAATTGCCCGCGAATGTTACACCCTCTTTACCACTCCAACCTGTCAAACTTTGTGGCATATGATCGACTCCTGCGATAATCTTAATTGCGCGGGAAGGTTACACCTTTTTTCATTGTTGATGGCGGGCCTGACTAACATGCAATGACCGGCTTCTCTAAATTTCAACGTCAATAACGCAAGCAATTTCTTCCAACGCCGTCCGAGACCCGCGAATGCATCGGGTTCTGAAGATATCCCTCTATTCAAGCCACGGATACCATGTAAATTGTGTGCACTAATTCTGTCTTCTCTTTCCCGCGCAAAAGATGGCGGAGTTGACCTTTTTTTTTTTTTTTTTTTTTTTTTGTTAGGCTGGAGTAAAGCCGCCCAGGAGAAGGAGTTGACCTTTGCTTCCTGAAATTGTCCAAAAGCCGTTACGATAACACGGCCACGGAGAACTTCCATAATAAGTATGAAACGTCCTCCACAGCCTCCGAGTCTACTCCTTGGGCGCGTGCCAGAGACATTCTTGATCCAATTTGACCGCGCGATCCAAAATGTTTTGAGTTCTGATAAACGTGCTTCGAAGAAATGGAAATAAACAAGCCATTTATTCGCCACAATTGCCCGTATCGAATATACGCCTCCAAGCATGCAGCTACCTGGTAAGTTACTGTTGAATATACATGGAAGCACGTCGGCCACTAACTTAAGAAAGCATCAGAAGGTTAAGAAGGCCAGATTGAATTAAGAACTGGAGTAAAGGAACATGCCGTTTTTGGCATGGTTTAGAACGTGAGTGTGGAGCATGTATCGTGTGTCGCAAAACAATGAAACGAAGTGGCTACAGACTCAGATAACATCCGTTACTGACTGGGTAACAGACCAAGAATGATGCTGCAGACCCGATTCGTGTTCGCGTATAAATATGCCGTGGAATAAGAGCGGACGAATCACTCAAGCATGGATCGATTTCTTGAAAGAAAAAAGATTATAACACTTTATAAGCACTCAAGATTGTGATCGTATAATCGTCGCATGTGTGTCACCTTGGCGAAAGAATGTGCTTCTTGATAGACAAATCATTATTTTGAATCTGCGTGAGTGTAACATGTGCATATGATGCATGGTTCGACGCAACTACGTTTACCTTTCTCGGTTTAACATCACCAGCTCCGGCGCTCCAGCAAAGGAATAAGAGAGCTAAGGAAATCAAGAGCAAATCTACGGGATTCCTAGCCGGAATACCCGACGGCCAATATGTGCGATTTTTCACGACTGTCTTGGGCGTTTCTGGTGGCTCTTTTGCAGACATAGACGCACTTGAAATCCGCTACGTCGAGGAAGTTCAAGCCCTCTATGAGCTCAACAGGTCAATGCAGCTTCGTTAATGCAAACAAGCGTGTGATCACTCTAGTCTCTCTTTTGCATCTGTTATGTACGCTATTCTCACGTTTGACTATAATACTAGTACCTTAGTAATGATAATGTTAATCTCACGATAATGCCGGCGGCGAAAGCAGCCCTCGTTCGAACTGCTGAACAGAACATTGAACAAATGGAAAGAATGCTGCAGATCAGTCGACATGAACGTTGCTCATAGAATTCTGCAAGATACAAGCAAGTCCATCTTAAGGAAGCACAAAGAGACTCATAATAGAGCAAAAGCGAAGCTTCGTTCCTTTATTGTTGGTCGTACGATGATGTATCCATAAAGAGGAAAAGACCGGTACCGGAAAAATCGTCGTACAGTTGTAAATAATTAGACATTTGTCCATGTCTTGGGAAATGCCGGTCATCGTTTGAGCACTCGTATCAAAACAGCAATACAGAAGGTTAAGAAGGATGCTGAAGCCTTCATAAAAGTAATGAACGAAACAGCGTCGATTCTTGACTTACCAGAGAAGGCTATTACATACAAGGAGGTTTGCGACTTAAAAGCGCTCTCTCGGATGAAGCGACAGATATAGATT
The DNA here is from genome assembly GCA_000787465.1 of Thermomucor indicae-seudaticae. Taxonomy (NCBI): domain Eukaryota; kingdom Fungi; phylum Mucoromycota; class Mucoromycetes; order Mucorales; family Lichtheimiaceae; genus Thermomucor; species Thermomucor indicae-seudaticae. The sequence goes on from JSYX01000188.1 coordinate 41,296, forward strand.
TTCGCGCATTACGTCGTCGAAGTATTACTATCAAGGCCTTCGGATATATCATATCGATACGGTATAACTGATCACGCACCACTCTGTTTGCGTCACTTGAATGCTACACAAGGCGAAGCACGCTTAAAGGAATACGTCATTTAAAAGATCTGGATTTTAGCAAGGCGCCTAGGAGCAGAGGCACGAGGTTTAGGCTACCAGTTTTTCCTGGCACGTCGTCTCAAATTCTATGAGACATTGAAACAAAAAGCTGGCTGTGGCTAGTGACGATACGTCAGCATATGAATAAATCTTCAGGCCATTGCCAGCAGCTGATGATGACGAATACGACGAAGAGCAGCATTTCGAACAGCAAAAACGTACGAGGAGATAGAAGACAGCTTAACGGAGTCAATTAGCGATGGCGGATATGTTGATGTGTCGCCTTTGATTTCCAATCCTTGGTAACATATGCCTTGCTTCTCCATTCGTCCTATATTCTTCCATGAGATTGACTGATAATTGATATGCTTATATGATTCCCATATATGCCATATATCATCAAGCACGTCTTATTTTCCTATGTCCTGATAAGCTTTTTTATAAACCAATAAACATGTTAAAGGTACGGCAATATGCTGCCATATGTTCTTAATAGTCGAAAAACACATAGCTCTCGACCGCAATGTCGCAAGAAAGCCCTATTTAGATATCATGCAGAGCGCTGCTTAATGCTCATTAAAATTTCATATAACCGGTCATTATATGGGCAGCAGAACAGCTTACAAACTTCAGCTGCTGCATTTCGTCGTCCTGTTCGTTGGTGATATAGTAAGCAGTTGGCTGCGGCGAGCGAAAACAACAAAGGTTATTGGTTTCTTTTTTTCTGGAGCTCGAAAGTTTCGCACTCCGCTCACGTGTTACACAAAAGGTTTTGGGAAAAACTGGTCTAAAAACTGCCGTAGTGATACATGATCTATTGAACGCGAGATGCGCACCAATCAGCCAACTGTCGAACACCTTGCTCCCACACTGCTTCCGTGGGTGAGAGCGTAGGCTCAATGACCCAGACATGCGGAGCGTCCGGCCGCATCAGCACGTCAACGTGCACACCGTCTTTTTGAAGTCGAGCAATGAAGGTCTCAATGTCGTGTTGGAACATCTCCAATCCACCGAGCGTAACCAGAACTGGGCATACTCCATCAAAATGGCCGTAGACGGGAGAAACGAAGGGATCTCGCAACAATGCTTCCTGCTCTTCTGGGCTCATGGCTGCAAAATTGTTTGAAAAGTACCAGCTTGGGCGTACCTGGAGACCATGGCGCGGTAGACAGTCGGTGGCGGCGTTGGAGACATAGGTAGGCGAATTGGGCTCGAGGGTTACCCAGGGTGAGATCATGATTGCACCAGCAGGCATAGGAAGTGGCAGTCTAGAAAGCGAGCTAAATGATACCACCGGTTTGGCGCGCAATTGGTCTCGGATGTTCAACAAGAGCGTAGCCACTATGTTACCACCGGCACTATCGCCCGCTAAATACGTTGTTTCCTTGAGTGATCAGCAATTCTGGTCAGGACTCAATTGTATATGATAATGTAATTACCCAGAATAATCTTGCTTGGATGGATATTCAGATCTTGAATCAGATATCTGTAAGCATTCTCACAGTCCTCTCGCGGACGTGGCCAATGGTGCTCCGGCACCATGTTGTAGTCCACCGAGAAGATTCTAGCCTTCAGACCATGTGCCTTTCCCAGGCGGTCCAGGATATAGTCGAACGACTTCATGTACATCAACGAGTGTCCTGTTATATTTCTCTTTCTCAATGGCTGATCCCTTTTCCCCGCCTTATCTTGATATATACATACCCAGCCTGAATCCGCCTCCTGTAAAGAAAAAACAGGATGAGTGAAACTGCATCCAAATATACGAGCCATAAAGCCGTCCTACCGTGTATGTACATGATAACCAAGTCTGCACTGGCTGCTGTTTCTTCCGCCCAATCGAGACCAAGCTTTCTGATGCCTGGGGCTATCCAATGACCGGACCAGCCTTCCTTTTTGACGCGAACAATTGAGTTCCATTGGTATCCATAAGGATGTGTTGTAAGATACATCATCTGCCTGCCCGGCCGCACTGGCAAGGTAAACATGAACCGGATTACTTTGGTACGAACACAGAGCGGCAATCGCAACCAGGCCTTTCGAAGATGCTTAAAGAAAATATGCGCAACTATCATAAGAAAGAGGGTTTTAGGAATGTCCTTCTTTTCTACCAGTGACAACGTTAGTCTTTACCGAGTTGGCGCCCATGCTTGTTGGCCACCAAGGCACAGAATAAACCAATGATAATGTGGGGTATCCCAGGTACGCCGTTACGAAACGAGCTTGGTGCCAAAGCCGCCATATTCAAGTCGTTGAAGGGAAAGGAAAAGGAGAGGAAACAGCCCAAAAATGGACGAAATTGATTATCATAAGCTCAAATTGCCCGTGTTACACCTTCTTTGCCACTCCGGCTTGCATCACACTGTCAATCCTTTTGAAGTATGATTGAGTTTTGTAAAAAGTTGCTTGAAAAAGAAGCAGAACAAAGCGTAGTTTTCAGTACAGGATTTTGATATTCATTGCAATGTTGATGGCGTGACTGATGACTGACATGCGATCACAAGAACGAGGTGTAGACGAGTGTTGAATCACCACATTGCCATTCATTGACAAGAAAGAGCTCATCATTAAGAGGCAGTTACTTAATAACGTCATGTGATAGATCAAAAGCAGTTGACATTGTTCGAAGCATGGTCGCAGGAGCCAAAGGAGCGGTTAGATGTCAATAAAGCGTTCCAGTTGAGTAAACCCGTCAACAATCCATGTTGTTGCTGAAGCTCGCATGCTTCTTTTCTGAAACGAGTAGTTATTGTTGATCCTGTTGCATTCATAAAAGGCGTGACAAGTTGGCCCCGACTTTTGGTTTGCCTCCCTATTCCCTTACTGCTTTGGCAGCGGGTGAGGGGGGGGTGTTCAGCTCCAAGTTCAGATATGATAATGATCAAGTTGTCCACTGCGTCTCTTTTTCCTCTTCTCCTTCTTTCTTTCTTGCTTGATCTTTGCCACTCCCCTTTCGTTGCCTCTTTTCTTGTAGTGTGCTGTCGCTTTCTGCCGACTCTTTAGCTGTATTCTTACTAAAACCCTGAAAATGACAATTATTGTGCGAATGAGTGTGATTCACTGGCGGTGGCGTCCTCCAAAGTTGATATGTGACGATCTGGAGCAAGCAGCGGGGCTGATCGATATGGTAAAGACACAGATGCATGGGCAGTGCGCCAGATCCCCAAACTGATATGTGCTTCTAGATACCAAAAGAAACACTGGACGAACGTTTGCATCAGCTCCAGAGTCTTGTACGTGCCAAATGTCCTTCCAGCCATGCAGAATATTACGTGTTCGTCTTTATCATCACATGCATCGTGTTCTCGGTCGCCTTTTCGCTCGCGGCTCAATCTGCCAATATTTCAATGTGGTACCCGCTCATCTTGCTGCTGATTCCCGCCGCGCTCAGTTACTGGATGAGCCGACGTAGATCCACTCTTTTATATCGCATCAAGGAGGTTGGTAAACTCTATTTACACCTGTAAGGAAAAGGGGGAAACAATCGATTCTGACAGCTCTGTGGTTCAACCAAGTTTGAACACTTGCTGAAGCAGACTCTGATACAATTCAACAAGAAAGACAAAATGTACCATGTGCGGTGGTCATTTCGACGACCGACGCGACATGACACTTTGCCTGTTCAATATCGTACAGCGTGTCCATGTCTAGTGGTTGAACTGGCTCAGTGTCTCGATATGGCTGAAATCGACATCTTGGACGAGACCCTCCCTTCTTATCAGGCTGCAACAGGTCAGCTGGACGATCTGAGTGATGCAGCACTCCCGCCCAGTTATTCGGAATCCAATCTACAGCAATTGCAGCATTCCTCTGGCATATCATCCACTCTGACAAGCGTGATGGATCATCCACGCACTCTGTCCGCAAACGGTACCATCAATACCTCCATTTACCCCTCTTGCAACTCCTCGACCACGCATCTCCTGACTATCCCAGAAGCGGCATTGACGCGGAGTTCTTCACATCAACACACTTGAACAACATGTCATATAGATCCTTCCATCATGCGGCGCATGTCCTTTTCTGGGGACCACTTTTATTCAATTAATCTATACTCGTAATATTCCTGTTCTCAAGTAATAATGATAATTTGTATAAAGATTGGCCTATTTGTCTTTTTCTTACCAAAAGAGGCATGGATAAACTGTCCAATGGCAACGTTCGAAAAACTTATAGACTTCCAGCATGTTGTATCACGCACGGATTGCTGTGTTTACGCTCAGACGCCATGGTTACAGCAAAAAGGCGCAGACTGCAAGAAAGGTACGAGGAAGAAAAAAGGATTTATCAGCCAGGAAATTGTAGAAGATATCTAACCCTTGTTTTGGATATTGCCGTTTTTGTTATCTCCACTTTTTTGACCCCCCAGCGTGTGTGCGTGTGCGTCATCCTCTCTTTTTTTCCCTCTCTTCTCTTTTTGCTGGTCTCCATTGTCGAAAAAGCCATGCTCAACACATTTGCATGGATCTTCATTGCTTGCATTATCGTCTGTTTGATCGTCATTGTCTTTCTCCTCTTCTTTACTCGCTCGCCCATTGAGCTGCCGCTCTCTGTGAGTGCTGACGATTCTGACTTTGAAGAATGGCTTGCCGAGTCTGAAGAGCAAGTCGCTTCGCTTCCGGAAGACGCTCGCTTGAGCTATGAGCGAGCTAAAGGTAAAGCAAATGAAAAAGAAGAGGCATCGCCACTGGAATGGAGTCTAATGTCTATATAGTCTTCCAAGAGCGCCATCCACCCGACAGCATTCCAACAGATATCACACCGCCGCAGTTTGTCTCGATACAAGAGAAGGGCGTCTCGGCCTTTGAATTCGAGTGGGAACCAGATGCCAGCTGCTTTGTCGCGGGCCGCACCGAAATTCAGTTCATGGACGGCGAATGCTGTGTTCAAACTAACTTACCTCTGCCGCGTAATCAAGAAGTATACTACTGGGAGGTAAGACATCCGATACAGACAAAGGGAAAGCGAGTTCATTGTGTTGATCTATGGTTGCTAGGCAAAGATGTTTGAATTGCCGGACACAACGACTGTCTCTGTTGGCGTAGCAACTAAACCATATCCTAGCTGGCGCTTACCAGGTAAAGGAGAAACGAAATGGGTTTATGAATGAGAGAGGAAGGAGTTAACATTCGTTTTGTGGTAGGCTGGAACCGGTATTCGATAGGCTATTTCTCAAACAACGGATGCAAATACTTTAGTTCACCATTCAACGGCAAACCGTACGGAATGACATTTAGGCACGGTGATGTGATTGGAGTAGGCTATAGACATCGCACCGGTACCATTTTCTTTACGCGGAATGGTCGAAAACTCGAAGATGCATATACTGGCCTGCGATGGAACTTGTTTCCGACCATTGGCGCCAATGGACCCTGCCAGATCCATGTGAACCTCGGTCAGATGGGTTTCGTCTTTGTGGAAGCGAATGTCAAAAAGTGGGGTCTTGCACCGTCACAGGGAACCCTTGCGCCTCCACCAGCTTACGGCTTCGAAAGGGATACAATTTTGCTGGCTACGGGACACAGCAGCAGTGCGCAAGATGAGCAGGGTCCAAGCAGTAGCAGTGTCAGCAGTAGTAGTCGAAACCATTCCCAACCGCAACCAGAGCATCCTGTGTTGATCACAATGGATGACGGCGTTGGTCAGGCACCGTCAGGATTCCAGCTAATGCCTAACGTCTCACCTCCTCCTTACTCGTCACCGCAACCTTCCGGGAACCGCAGTGTCGGTGAACATTCTAGCGACCAACCTGACCGATCCAACAATGCTTAGTTTTCTACAACGCGGAAGGCCATGATATTGTAATGTCCCTTTACATGAACCTTTCTGTTTTCATACCCATCCTAATCATATTCGTTTACCCTTCATGGCTTGCTTCTTTTTTCTATCTGCCCGGTCCAGACATGTACATATCTTCTTATTAAACCGTCGTCTTGCATTTACCAAATTTCGGTGACGGTGAAATCCAATGGGGCGTGCCACGTTTGCTTCTTCTCCCGTTTTCTGTGCATAAAACATGACTGATACCCAAGAGAAAGGTACAGCATTCATAGCAAACAAAAACATTGATCGCCATGTTGATCTGAAGCAATTTGTTTTGAAATAAAGACACGAATTCGTCAGAGAAACAACAGAATGGAGAGCCGGTAAAGATTAACAAGTATGATGGCACGCAGATCAAAAATGCAGTAGATGACGAAGTGCGCAGTGTAAGCTTTATGCTGTAGCCTTTCAGTTTTTCTGGAGAAAGACTTACGTGGCACGGTAGTATCTGGCAGAAAGTTTCAAACAGAGCCATATCCATACAGACATCAAACTTCTTTTGGGTTACTCTTCGTGTCTGATTGCCGGTGCTGCTTTTCTTTTTGAGTACTATACGAGTTTTCAAGAAGCCAAGCCGGTTCTGTATGGAACCGTAGCCTTATTCTGGGTACTACAGGCCATGCTTTGGGCATACGCGACATTTGTAGAAAAGAATGAAGTATTTGTTGGCTACAAGGAAGATCCCAAGACAAAACGGGTAATTTCCAAAAGTTATCTATACGTTCTCATAGCACACTAAACAACATAACCAGAGACTGGGGATATTGACGGTAACTGGCGAAATGGAACGTTATTCTCCCCTGTACAAGATGACAATGACTTATCAAGATCAAGTATTGCACAAGCGTACAACACTGTCCGTCGAAAAAGACGTAGCGTCATGGTTTACTGAGAATGGCGTCATGGTGAAGACACGGGTGGATAAAGACTTGGAAGACCAAGTGGACACTTTGTTTAATCAAGTACACAAGGACTAAATGAACCCATGCAAAGCGAAAAAAAAAAGAAAAAAGTCATTGCTCTTCTTTTTTTCCTTTTGTTTCACTCGAATTTCTTTGTTGATCATGCCTGCTGTTGATAAAGCTACCAGTAAAGAATACGATTATATTGTGATTGGAGGAGGTTCAGGCGGTCTAGCTTCCGCACGTCGTGCGAGCCACATGTATGGGACCAAAGTACTCTTGATTGAAGTCCAAGATAAGCTTGGAGGCACCTGTGTCAATGTTGGATGTGTACCAAAGAAGATCATGTGGAATACAGGTTGAAAGGACCAGTTAGAGAGGGTCCTGAGATATGAATATAGTGTTTGTCAATTGACATTGTATTATTAGCTACGATGGCCGAGTCTCTGAAGGAAGCCAGTGATTACGGGTTCGACATACACGGCAAACCTTCCTTCGACTGGGGAACAGTAAAGCGCAAGCGTGATGCATACATTCGCCGATTAAACGAGATCTACGAAAAGAACCTGGAAAAGGACAAGGTGGAGCATATACATGGATTAGCTCAGTTTGTGGATGCGCACACTGTGCGTGTACAGCCGTCCAACGGAGGCGCGAAACCGTACGAAGTCAAAGGGAAGCATATCCTTATAGCGACAGGCAGCCATTCCAAAATTCCCCCTGTGCCTGGACACGAGCTGGGTATTGACTCGGACGGATTCTTTGACCTAGATAAACAGCCGGAACGCGTAGCCGTGGTCGGAACGGGCTACATTGGCATCGAATTGGCAGGGATATTCAATGCACTCGGCAGCCATGTCACGATCTTTTCACGCAGCAACGAAATTTTGCGCAGATTTGACGATGTGATACGCGACAACTTGCGGGACGAGATGGAAAAGTCTGGCATCCAGTTTTGTTATAACTCTCAAGTCACCGGTCTATCTAGATCAAGCGACGCCATCAAGGTTCATTATAAAACTCGAGACAAAGAAGAATCAACCGTCGAAGCCGATTGTGTCTTGTGGGCTGTCGGGCGTGCAGGGAATTTAAAGGACTTGAACCTAGCAGCAGCAGGCGTCAAGACAAACGACAAGGGCTATGTGTCCGTTGACGGGTACCAGAATACCAGCACACCTGGTGTCTATGGCGTTGGCGATTGCTGTGGTATCTTTCAATTAACACCTGGTAAAAAAACTCGAGAGAAGTTTTGGACTTTTGTATTCTACTAAACTTTGCATGTCGTTTTGTTCTTTAACAGTGGCCATTGCTGCAGGACGAAAGCTCGCTGATCGATTGTTTGGGAACCAGCCGGAAAGCAGGCTCGAGTACGAAGACATTCCGACGGTTGTGTTTGCGCATCCAGCAGCAGGCGCCATTGGCCTGAGCGAGGAACAAGCACGACAAAAGTACAAGGACGTCAAGACTTACAATACTCGATTCACTAACCTTTACCACGCCTTTGCTGAGCGCAAACCAGTAACGGCTTATAAACTGGTAGTGCAGGGAAAAGAGGAAAGAGTCGTGGGACTGCATCTCTTGGGAAGAGGATCCGATGAAATACTGCAAGGCTTTGGTGTTGCGATTCGGTACGTAAACTTGCCATGATGAACTGATACTTCTTTGTTGCTCACTGATAGTTTTGAATAGCATGAAAGCAACAAAGGCTGATTTCGATAATTGTGTAGCGATTCATCCTACTGCAGCCGAGGAACTGGTAGGTGCCCTAACTCAATGAATAACTGCTTGGGCACTCAGGGTTTTTGCTCTTTCAGGTCACATTGACATAATACATGTATTTTTCGTTGCAAAATACATTAAACATTGCGTGCCATCTCACGTTTTCCATGCAAAAACGGCAATGGATCAGTATTGTTTCACTCCAACATCATAGTGGATAAAAAATGATTGGAACTTTTCTTCAAGGAGAGTGTCCCTCTTTTCTTTCCATGAACCAACCAGTGATATTCCGTGTCGTCAATTGTGGCGTGGGAGCGTTTATGGTCATCGGTGGCGTCGCCACTATCATGACTGGAGGTAACAGACGGCAACTCGAGTGAGGAGGAGACTGTAGACATAACCACGCATCAGGTTTTCCACAATTCATCCGTGGGGTCTTTTGCATTCTGTTTGGTGTAATGGTCCTTGTGTTTGAGTTCCGTCTTCCACTTTTGTTGACCCGACATGTATCGTTCATGTTCTCCTTTATCGGCCGGGGACTTTGTAAGTGATCCGCCTCGCTCACATGCCATAGAGGTCGGTACTAAACAAATTCATGGTGCACTGATAGTTTACACATTGTATGTGTGCATGGGATTACCAATGTTTATCTTTTGCTGAATCTTATTGTTATTTGTAGTATCGGATGCATTATTCTTAACTATCTACCGCTTGCTATCGTTTCAGGCGTTATTGTAAGAAAAGAAAAAGGGGCGGGATGCCACGGGGGCAGCTCGGTTCATGTTCAATTACAGGTTGCGGGGTGTGGTCTCGCCTACATCGTGTTGCATTTCGTGCCTCGGATCGAACCGCCGAGCAACATGAGACGCGAAGCGCTCGATGAACAGCAAGGAGGAAGAACATCCCGTTGGGTTGAAGGAGGGAGCCACTGATCCATCTGGCATGAAATAAAGTTATGCTTACTGCAAAGCGGTAAACGCCTTTAATGAGTGATTCTAAATGCTTAATTTCTATTCGATATTTGCCACTGGTTGTTTAGACATTGCGCGAGACGTTTTATTTTCAATGTACCGTCCTGCTTGGTCAAAAGATCTCTATGTCTTGTAATGGGCTTAATTGATTGAATAAAGCTAGTTCTCCCCGCATCGCCGCAGCACATGTAACAGATCAATAAGACCACGGAGGATTCCGGCTACAGCGCGTAACCAGTTTCATGTATCCGAGACACCTGATTGAAGCACGCCAGTGCGTGCGGATCCACACGGGAGATCCTTTCTGAACCACGCATCTACAATGCATTAGTTTCACGCTCGTCGACTACATGGAATCTTCACTATGGTGCTCCAATATCGAACCGCATCCACACACAACGAGCCATTACTGTTTTCTTCCACAAACCCAGCAAAGACGAGATGTTGGGCGTATAATGCTAGTCTTTCTTGGTTCCGGTACTTGCAAGCACCGACCAGAAGGATGGTTCGGATGAACGCTATCACGATGGAGCAGGCGTTTCCCGAGATGGATCCACGGAGTATTATCCATATAGGAACGAGCTGGAGTTTTCGATTGCATGCCCTGTTCGATGGTGATGACCATCTCTGTTCGCGGCATGTCACGCGTCTAACCCTGGATGTAGTCTAGGCTGGTTGGACATGGCCTGTGAAGATCCGACATTGAAGGTGCCATCATTAAACCGGGCAATGAATCACGCAAAACCCAAGGAGACAAAGACCCAGTCAATCAAGATTGGTGGAAAAGAAGTGTCACTTGATGTGAGAACAGGCCAGAACGAGCAGCAGAGCCACCTGATGGGGATGCTGCCGCCTGCCAGGTCGTGCTGATTTCTCTGACGCAAGGAGATAAAATGGGAGAGGATCCTCTTTCCCAATGCTCTATGGTTGTTCTTTTAGTCTTCTTTTTTGCTGACAGCTAATGAACATTTTACAGCTGTGCAACACTGTGGCAGGGCGACGTCAATGCAGCAAGAAATACGCATTGCATCACCAGATTGGGCAATCGATGGCATAGCAAGACCATAACCATTGGTCACCATAATAAAATGGTTACATATTCACGCTTCGATGAACTTTCTGTCATCTTTATTTTGCGAGCTGCGACTGGACACAGACCACAAAAAGAAGTAGATAACGTAAGCGCAAAGTCGCACAAACCACCTGGAACGAACAAAACAAGTATGCTAAGCCCTGCAAATGGGGTCATTTGAAACCACATATCACCTAAAGGGTTCTATTGTGGTACACTGGTCCCAATACCGGCTTATTTATACGGGCAATAGGGGGGACAAAACTGACATGTGCGCGTAAGAGAAAGAATAACGGATCACTTGATAGTTACACATTCGACCCCGCAAAAAACAAAAGCATACAAAGGCCTTGGTGTCCTTCTTTCCTTGCTTGGTCTTGGATCCATGAAATACCTTTCACATATTGCGACCACGGTCGCCTGCATCGGTGGCTTCCTGTTTGGCTATGATCTGGGTGTTATTAGCGGTAAGACCGGCAAAAGCAATCTTTGCAAGTATCTATCTATGTAATGACTACTTGCGGTAGGTGTACTGGCGATGCCGAGTTTTCCAGCTTATTTCGGCATGGCAAGTGATCCGAACCATCTTGCTCAGGTCAAGGGTGATGTGGTGTCGTTATTGCAGGCTGGCTGCTGCGTAGGCGCGTTACTCATTAATTTCTTCGCGGGTGCGTATGAGTGAATGATTGAACCCGCGGGAATAGTATCATGATCTTTTTCTCTGTCAGATCCCTTTGGCCGTAAGCTTGCCATTATGGGATCCTCTGCCATTTTCATTGTCGGAGGCGTTCTCCAGACCGTGGCGCGTAGCGTGGCGACCATGATGGCTGGCCGATTCGTAGCAGGCTGTAAGAAGAAAAGGAAATGGGAGAGCCTAACCTACCTTGTAGTCTGATGTACCTGATATAGTGGGTGTCGGTGCTTGTTCCATGCTTGTGCCAATGTATATCGCAGAGATTGCTCCACGCAAGCTTCGAGGTCGCCTAGGGACGCTATGACAGTTCTTGATTGTTTTGGGTATCATGATCTCGTATTGGATTGATTACGGATGCGCACGAGGCATCCCCGTCGGCGAAAAACAGTGGCGAACTCCTCTTGGCATCCAAATTGTTCCCGGCGGATTGCTGGTTATTGGCATGTTCTTTTGCCCCGAGTCGCTTCGATGGCTTGCACTCAAGTAAGCATTGACAACAATCAAAGTGAAAAAAAAGAATATTAATAAGCATGCGTGTCTTTCCTGGCAATAGGAACAGAGACGAGAACGTTTTAAAGACACTATGTCGCCTTCGTGATCTGCCACAAGACGATCCTCGCATTCAGGAAGAATATCAAGAGATCCAGGCCGCGATTGAGTTGGAGCGCGAAAGCAAATCGAGTCGATGGACAGAAATCCTTGTTCCTAACAATATGCGACGACTCTTTATTGGCGTTTCTCTTCAAATCTTTCAACAGTGGACGGGTATTAATGCCGTCGTAAGTCTTCCTGCAAAGGCATGTTGCAAGAGTCTCTAATAATCTTTCTGTTGCAAAAGAATTACTATGCGCCGGATATTTTTCGTTCTGTCGGTCTTACAGCAGAAGACACGGATATCCTGGCTACCGGTGTTTATGGTATCGTATCATCTTAACAGAACTGATGAGCTTTCTAATGTTCTCTCTTTTGTTCAAACAGGCATTGTCAAAGTGGTCTTTGTGTTTGTCTCGTTCTTTATGGTCGATACGCATCTGGGCCGTCGTCGAACTTTAATGCTAGGCTCTCTCTTCATGTTTGTCTCATTCTTTGTCCTCGCCGGCTTGATCCTCGCCATCCAACGAGAGAATGGCGGAACCATCTCTGAGGGATCCACGGTGGGTGGCAAGGGCATCGGCGCCATGGTCATGATCTATTTCTTTGCCATCGGGTACCTATCACAGTAACTCAAAAAGCGCTTGTACTAGTGTATTCATTGCTCTTCTTTTAAGCTACGAGTTCTCATGGGGGTAAGTTTCATGCTTCCAACTAGGTACACGAGAGAACAATGAACAATACGCCTACGTTATAGACCCGTTGTCTGGATCGTCTGCTCTGAAATCTTTCCTTCTCGCATCCGAGCCATTTGTCTATCCATTACCACCGCTTTTAACTGGGTAAAACCCGTTTCATACCTTTCAATTTTTCTGATTAATCACCAGGAATCGACACACAGGCCATGAATGCAACCATTGCCAAGGTGACTCCGATCATGACGCAAAACATCACCTACGGAACCTACTTTTTCTTTGGCGCTTGTGCCGTCCTGATGGGTGCCTTTACATACCTCTTCGTTCCAGAAACACGAGGGCGCTCGCTCGAAGAAATGGAAAAGGTAAATACTATTGTGCTCGTTATGACTCCTTCCTCATCCGATGTTTCAGGTGTTTTCTGGCAGTCTCTTGGCCTACAAGGACAAGTACGTTTGGCGTCCTGAAGCCAATGCGGTCCCAAAAGATGACCAGTCCTAAGTAGCCTATCAATTTCTCACGTTCCACCCTTTTGTCTCTACTTGTAATACGTAGTTACCTTTATGTTAGTGCTCTGTTACTGATTAATATATCATGAGAATAGTTTATGTGCTCGTAGCGGTTCTAGTGCTGAAAATGATCCAAAACTATGGTGATACTATCCTTTTTAAGTTTTCATTATCTTTTTTGTCCTTCCCTTTGTACCACATTATACATTTTTTTTTAAAACGGAGGAGGGCGATCATCGAACAGACAGTCAACGTGAAACGAAGCAAAGTGCAAGAATAAAGAAGCGTACAAAGAAAAAGAAGCAGAATTAAAGAGAATTAAATTACAGAAATGCAAAGTAGGGGACAAGAAGATGACTGTATGTTGACTTGCTATCGTCCTTCTCTCCGTTGATTGTTGTATACAGCTTGGTTGGTGGGGAATATTAACGCTGTTGTCGTCTTGCGGTTGCGCGTTGTCGTTGCCACCAAATGGAACTTCCTCTAACGACGGTCGTCTTTGGCATGTGCGTCGTGTCGCCCATTAAATGCGATAGCGCCTGGTCTCTCGAAGGCATCAACGGATCGCATAGAGAGTCTCCGTTCTCGTCGTTTCCATCCTCATCCTCGTCGTATTCACCATTCTCTGTAGCACTCATCTTTATAAGCTGCATCACGGCCGGTCCTTGAATCACTTCACGTCGCACTCCACCTAGGCACATGCGCTGCAAGCCCGCATCACTCGGTGCTTCACCGTGCTCTATTAAGCGTAACTCTCGCCGAACTCGATCGACGGCTGCCTCAAAGAATACGTTGCCCAAGGACCGAGCGTTACTGAGACTGAGTACTTTGAGCTTACTGCATTGCTGCAGCAATTCCGTCAGCGTCGCTTCGGACAACCGACTGCCGTCCGCGTTATTAAACATGACAAGCTGTCTCAAATTCGTACAGCGCTTGGCCACGTGCCGAATCGACGCGTCCGAAAGATGATACGCATTGCCGATACTCAGATTTTCAATGTGCGCACCGCAACGCTCCGCAAGTGTAACTAAACTGGAATCACTCACTGGCGTGTTGCCATTGATCTCGATATGTCGCAGCCGCGGATTCGTCATGGCTAGCTTGCATAACGTCGAACCCTGCAATGTCGCACAGCCTGTAAAGACAATGGTCTCCAGGACTCCCGATTTCATGTACTTTGCCATTTCGTAAACCGAGTCATCCGTCTTTGGCGAATATGACGTTAGACGTATGGATCGCAATTTGCGACAGTTGTGAGCGAAATGCGCGAGCGGAAGCGAATGATTGTATTGCCGAGTTGCATGTTGTTGCGGTTGTTGTTGTTGATGCGGAGAATGTGGATGAGCATGAGGAGGAGAAGAAGGAGGAGGAGGATGATTGTTGATAGCATTATTATTATTATTATTATTGTTGTTGTTGTTGCTGACGGGAGCTCGCGGTGCTGCAACGGGTAGACGCGGAGGAGGATTCGGTTCACCTGGTCGTCTAATAGGTGGAAGGACAGGACGGTTCTGCATCAAGAGTGGAACTGGTGGCGCTACAGGCCGGGTATGATGAAAGGTAATTGAGATGGATTCGAGGTTTGGGCACAATGAAGTAACAAGTAGAATAATGTTCGGGCTAATATGGAACTCGCGGTCTGCGTGAACGAGGTCAAGAGTTTTGACGTATGTGCCGTACGGACGGGATGCGTTGCGGCGTGACACAATCGAAAAGACGCGCTCGAATTCGCGTTCACGCACAAACTTGAAATTGGCCCATACAAGCTCCAGCGCTGGTGTAGACCACGCCCTGCAGGTCAGCGCAGCGCGGGCCAAGTCGGAACGGGATAGGTAGCGAAAGATGCGTTTCAAGCACGTTGGCGTCAGCTTTGCCGCTGCCGTAGTACCAGACGGCTTCGAGTCCTGCTCAACAACCATCAGACTGGCGGCGTCCAAGGTTGCATCTCTCGTCATGCACGAATCGTCCGTAAAATCGTTTTCCGGCAAATCGTCGAACAATCAGCAAAAGGAAGATCGAGGACGCTGAACAGATCAGTGGTAACAAAGAACCAAATAAGCTCAAAGGAAAAAAGAGAGAAAGCTACGAAGTGAAGTATACAGTTGAAGCAACGAGACGAAGAAGAAAAGAGCCTGGATTCTTTGATCGGAATTGAAACGTGGAAAAAAAAGAAGCTACATTCTTTTTCACCAAAGTCAGCATAGGCCATCTGCTGGCACCCATTATAGCCAGGAATAGTCCTGAGCAAAAAGCGTTACCACAACCAATGAAACGTCTGTTGAAAGGGTCAAGGGATGGGAATCCGTTAAGGGAGATAGCAGAAGCATTTTCTTTGGCCCTGTCTGTATTCACTGCGTGCACTGGAAAAAAATGCTTCCAGAACATGGTCTTCTTCCATGATGTCACTGTGTCACAACCACGGCGTTCTTGAATCATTCGCCATGTGACTGAGGGTTTCACTGCGAATTGACGTCAGTAAATTTCCGTATTAGGAAGTCGTGTCTTTTTTACAAGTTTATTCTTTACAATTTACAGTGATGTACAAAAGATTTTGCGCAGAGAGAACAAAACGATTTATGGAAAAGGGATATAATAAATTACAGAAAAGAGAAATCAGAATATGCGGTCAGTCCATTTGTCATTTTGATTCAAACAATCATTTTCACTTACACCTGTACGCCCCCCGAAGGGGCGGTGCCGGGGTCGACGCCAGGATTCACTGCAACGAAAGCCCAAATGTCCCTGCCGATTAGGCCCGCCGTCGGCCCCACACTCCCCAAAGAGAATAGGGGAAAGCCTATCATCATCATCATCATGAGAATTTGCATCAATAGAACATCAAGCAGAAAGAACGTACCATCACGCGACTTGGCAAAGAATACCCTTGCCGTTGGAAACAACCTTCATTGCGCCAATAAAAGACCTTCTTTGTCTGCCTTGTGCGTAGGAGTATCACCGGTCAAAGGTCTTGCGTGAAGGGGAAAA